>CAIGQZ010032553.1:7518242-7534766 GCA_903798205.1 Danio tinwini | reverse complement strand
TCTGTCTGTCTGTCTGTCTGTCTGTCTGTCTGTCTGTCTGTCTGTCTGTCTGTCTGTCTGTCTGTCTGTCTGTCTGTCTGTCTGTCTGTCTGTCTGTCTGTCTGTCTGTCTGTCTGTCAAATTATCTTCATCTGCAATGTAATTCTTCAATGTTCATTCATTCATAGTGCTCTGACCAATTGCTTAACACGTTGGCAATATGTTATTTTTATAATTTATTTATTTTCCAGTTTAGCTGTAGGGTTACAAAGATATAATTAGAGTAAGCAATGGTCATTTTAGCTCCTCTGGATCAATTCCTAAAACATAATCATTGATCCTTCGCCTTTGTCTCATGCATATTTCAGTAGTGCTTTATTTTAGCCTGAGGCACTTTTGCTCTCATGCTGTCATATTGTCAAGCTGCTGGAGGTTTGAATGATTCTACAGAAAAAAAGAGCACTTTAAGTTTTTCTGAAACCTGCTTAATGCGTTTAGTTTTATTCCAAGTCTGCCAAGGCAGCATGAACCTATTTACTTTCTTAATATATGGTCTTCTGTGTTATGCTGCAGGTTATTCTAGTGCATGTTATTTAACACATTTTCAGCCGACTGATGTTGCTTCAGCTGTGCACACTTTCGAAAATATTATTAACCAATAGAGTGCAACAGTGCCCATCAAAAAAATTTCTGAACGGCCATGGTTTCAGAGGTATTTTTCCTATTTATTTTCCCCCACAGGGACATAAAAAATGTATTTTCTAATGCAATGAACTGAAGTAACCCACTAAAAGGTGAAACATGACATTGCAAACATGGATTTTTTAACCAAAAATATGTTGAATATCAAGCAAAAAGATAAATGTGCAATACTGTGTACTTATTACAAAATAATTGCTTGAACACTATTGTGAATAACATTACTGAATTAAAAAAAATGAAATTGAGTGAACCACAATTATTTAAACTTACCAGCAATTTATTGGGTCTCCTGTTCAACTGTTCATTACCATAAGAAAATAATCAGCTAATAACTTGGCAGCAACTCATTTGGCATTAACATACATTATAAAACAAACTCGGTTATGTCTTTCACTGTGATTTATATAGACCATTTCAATGTGGTCATGTCATTGGTCCATGAACATTTCCTGCTTGTTATCAAACAATTTCATAACTGTAACAAGAGGCAATTCAATCCATAGTATCTATCAATATGTGACTCTTTTTGGTTTCTTGGAAGCTATAGAAATAAAAAAGTAAAACAGGAAATACGTTGGGGCTATTGTTTTTGTTTACATCCCTCAACATGGTCTATAGAGTGAGCAGAGCAATTTTTTGGCCTGATTTGTGTGTCAGTTCGCTAATTGGTAGAGATCTCTAGCAGAATCATGGATATTAGAATTTTTCTGCCAGGAATATAACAGTTTGATCTGCCTGTAAAATAAATAAACAAACAGATTAAAGACACAGTGTTTAATTTACGCCAGTAGAGAGCCCATATTCACAACAAACAAAGGTGTATTTTGATGATGCCGTGACTGAGTGTAGAAAAATGGTAGTTGTCGCCTTCATTGCATCCTACGGGACTCCTGCAGAAATTACGTTCGTGGATGAGTTAAAGTATTCAAAATTATTACCATGGTAGTATGAAGCAGAGTGATGTTGTGCTCACAGTGCACTTTTATCCCATCAACTTCCATTGATATGGATTCGAATGTGCCAAACTGGAAACATAAGCTCAAATTAGTTTACAGTTCGCTGCGTTCAGAAGTTCAAGATTGGTGAACTCTGACATGCGGATTCACATTATATGATTGTGTGAGACTAAAGGCTCGTACACACTGGGGCGCCTTTCGTTTGCGATTATCTTCAGTGTTTTTCGAGACGTTTTTTCCAGATTCAAACCCAATCGATTTTCACTGGCGTCGAGCAGAAGAGTATGCTAAATCACCCCTTGACGTTAGATGGCGCTACACAACTTTAAGCTTCTGACACCACTTGTAACACAGAAGAAGAAAACAAAAAGTTGACATGATTTGAAGTTACTGGTGATTCAAACAAGCATGGATGGTTCAAGTAGCAGCTCCAGCTCTAGCGATAAAGAAATGATTATTGTTCACCAGTGCACTAGCAGCTCCACATTCATATTGCCTCTAGACATCTTCTTCAATGTGCGCTCACATTGACAGTTTTGCACTTATGCGCCTCCAAGTGCTGTGTACTGTAACTTCAGCAGCTCCGTGCACGTTAACAAAATTGCCAATTTGATTGGTGGAGAAGGTTTTGATGCGGCATGCACGTCAAAAAGAGCATGCACGTTGCACGTTGGTGTGCACGATCACATTGGCACCCTTTATTTAGTCACAAGGTGTTAAACGTCGCCAGAAAACACGAGCAAAAAGCGTTCCGGTGTGCACAGGTCTTAATAGAAGACCTCACTGTACAGAAATGTAAAATATAGAGCAACCGCTCGTTTTATCAATGTCACGTTATCTTGTTTATCTCGCTGCTTTTTCACTGTATTATGACAGAATTTTGTGTCACTAGTTAAATTTGTAAATTCTCTGAATTTGAACATTCTTCTAAACATTTGGAATAATTTAAGTACATTAAACAGCAAAATATGTGACACTGTTCTAGTAGTTTTATGATAAAAAAATATTTACATACTGTGCCTTTAACAACCTTACAGTTCACTGTAGAACTGTCTTTCACGTTTATCTTTGGTATGGTCAAAATCACTTTCCCTGTGGAGAAAATAATGGGATTTTTGTTCCATGACATAGTTCAATCTACCAAATTCACTTTCAGGCTGGCTCTGTTCTGGTATGTTACACCGGTGTTTCTCAATCCAGCATAACGTACAATACAATATCCTAAAATAAAATCTCATCTAATCTCACTTTACTTGAAAACAAATCACATTTAAAAAGGAAAATTCATAACAAATAGCCATGCCTTCAGCAAAAAAAAAAAAATAATAAATTTGAATAAAAATGTCCTGCAATGCAATCTTTTTTGAAAGCCGTCTGTTTCAAATGCCATTGAAGTCGTTTTGTGGGCATATTACAGGCCATCAATGAGCCTGATATTTTTAAGCCCTGCCACTCAGAAACTCTGTGTCTCTGCCACCTCCTGTGGCGTGAAGGTCAGTGCTCGCGCTAAGAGAATCTAGAGTGTCTTTTATTTCCTCAATCGGAACTCTTTTTATAGTCCTTCCAAATTAGGAGGCTCAAGAAATCATTGTAGCCTCTCAAACCTCTCCTCAGATTAAAGATTTGACTGGCTGCAACAACATTGTTTTCTTGCAGCATCAGTATTGGCAGATTCTGGAGATCGACTAGTCATCCTACACATACACACTTGCAAAAATATGAATCATATTCTCATATTGGCGAACAAGTCCAGGAGTAGAAGGCATAAGACATAACAATACAGAATGAAATGGCTGGATATTGACCCGGCCCTCACCACTCTGCCCCACCCCCTTAAAGGTATAGATTCCCCAAAAAATCAAATTTCATCATTATTTTCTCACACTTCATGCACATTTTTCAAAATATCTTCAGTGTTCAAAATGAGATATTTTGAAAAATGTGCATAGCCGGGACCCATTGATGTCTAAAGTATTTTTTCATTCCTACTAAGGAAATGAATGGGAACTCATAAAGGTTTAAAACCATATAAGAGAAAGCAAATTTCATTTGTTTAACCCTTTAGGTTTTTATTGTTAACTCAGACATGTTACTAACTGTCTTACAATTACAGAAAACCTTACATTTATGAGAAAACACAGAAAGACCACCCCTTGTGAAAGAGCATTCAAGTGGGACTTAAATATAGCATGTAAGAATATATATCTAAAAATTCTAATAAACATGATGGATAACAAGATTAGGGCGGTACGGTGGCACAGTGGTTAGCTAGTGGTTTGAGTCTTGGCTGGGTCAGTTGGCATTTCTGTGTGGAGTTTGCATGTTCTCCCCGTGTTTGTGTGGGTTTCCTCCGGATGCTGAGGTGTCCCCCACAGTCCAAAGACATGCACTATAGGTAAATTAAATAAGCTAAATTGTCCATAGTGTACAGATATGGCTACTGAGAACGCGCGTTTCTGCAATTTGTCACCCGCAGTCACGCGCTTTACTGCGGCTATAAAGGCCACCTTTTCATAAAAAAAAATAAAAGATTGCTGTGCTTTACGCAATAGCCACCAGGTGGCGCAAGGTACAACTGCTTTTCCATTGACTTAGTAGACAGTAGTTGTCATGCGTGTTTCGGTGCATGGACAGTATTTGTGTACAAGAGTGCTCGATTCAGCTCCTTCGATGCGTCCAGCGGCTGGGTTTCTTTCTTTCTTTATTTATTTTGGAGAACAGGCCCGGTTTGGCTAATTGGGAGGACCGGGAGAATTTGTGTTGCTGCTATGTGTGCATATTTCACACGCACATAAAAAAAAAAAAAAGAAACAAAATTACAACACATGAAACAAACTGAAACTGGGCAGTTAGCCTAATTTAAACAGCTTAAAAAAAACATAACAGTAATTTAAAGGAGATCACTGATGTTTTGAAAAAGCAAAAAAACTAATTTAATTATATATATATATACAATTTTATATGAGGCGCTGTGTAGGATTTAACTCAAACTTCGCTTATCAACACATATATAAAACACGTGCATATATACCTATAAATTGCTCGCATATACACCTATACTATTGGATGTTTAAAACAACATATATGAAACTTGCGCATATACATATAAACTTTACGCATGCATACACCCACATACACACGCACATACATATAAACTCAATCCTCGCATAAACACCCACATACACACGCACATACATATAAACTTTCTGCATGCAAACACACCTGTACACACTTGCATACACATATAAAGTCGATTCTCGCATAAACACCCACATTTACATTACACGCACATACATATAAACTCGCAGCATGCAAACACACCTATACACACTAGCACATACATATAAACTGGATCATTGCATATAGACCCACAACAACACGCACACATAAACAAACTCACTGCATGCAAATACACCTATACTGGCATATAGCCCCAATGCCTGAACTCAATGCGTGTATAAACACCCAAATAACACTCTCATAAAAAAACGAAACTAAAAAAAAAAAAAAACATGAAACACACTGAATCTGGGCAATTAATTTAAACTGTTTTAAAAAAACATAACAGTAATTTAATGTCTGTTGTTATGGAGCCGCTTAGCTCACTTGCTCTGGCTGCTACAGTATATTAGTTCAGTATGCTCACTATGTTACATAACTGGCCCCTGCTGGCCATGTATTTCTTGTGTTAGACCATGTTCCGTTTTGCCGCGCTTTACTGCAGAGATATACGAGATTTGTTTAAATCACTCGCACATTCTCAGTAGCCATATCTGTATGTGCGTGAATGAGTGTGTATGGATGTTTCCCAGTACTGGGTTGCAGCTGGAAGGGCATTTGCTGCGTAAAACATTTGCTGGATAAGTTGGCGGTTCATTCCACTGTGGTAACCCCTGATTAATAAAGGGATTAAGCCAAAGTAAAAAAAATAACAAGATAAATTTAGAAGTTACAGTTGGGGGGTGGGGTGTTCCCCGGACCACATGTAACACTAATCGACCTACATTTAAAAAAATGGCCCGGCCCTTCTGGCATTTGCCAGAATTGCCCGATGGCCAGTCCGCCCCTGGGGAGAAGCCTCACATTATGGTTGTCACAATGGCAGATGACAGCATCTAGAATCAACACTGTTTCATGTAACGAAGGTGAGAATATATTGATAATATTGTTAATAATAATTTGTTACATTTATGTAGCACATTTCTCAGCACTCAAACCACTATTTAATTATTAAATCAAAGATAATTCTATGTTTCTCTATTGCTATAAAACCTAAAGATGGCAGAGTTCCCCATGCAACTTATCCTCAACTGTCATTGGCTCATCTGCATTCGAGGGGAGGGGCTTACTAAAGAATCAATTGTTATTGTCTGTGGCGATTTTAGTCACTAACAAAATGTGGACATTAGCTATGCTTCCATCCAAAGTTGCAAAATGCTCAAAATAAAAGTAAATCACAGTTTCCATTCCATGTGGAGCAGAATAAAATTGTCACTTCTGGGTAAACTAGCATATTATTTTATTGATTGTGCAAGCTGAGAAAACACTTTATCTCTTTCTTTCCTCCACAGTAAATAAGTTGTAACTCAAGTGGTAGACGACACATATAAAATGATCACATATGTAAATATCATCTTGCGTTTACACGTTTGTTAAAATGATTCAGTAGGATACAAAATCATTTTGAAGATGCACTGTAAAAAATGCAGGGTTCCACACAATTCATTCATGTTGTCCCAACACAAATCGATTAAGTTAACAACACTTTTAACAAATTTATGTGGATTGAACATAAAAAATTAAGTTATCCCAATGAAATCTCAAGAATTGTGTAGCTTCAGCTCTTTTTTTTTTTATTTACAGGGTCAATGCACATTAATAAACATTACTGTAAAATGTGCCAGAATTAGCCAAGAATGGACCCCTTACAGAATGTTAAAGTCACACCAAAAATAGAAGCACAGCATAATAACAAAGTACACTATTATATATAAAATACCATTAAAAAAGCAAAAAAACAAACAAAAAAAAAAACTGATTGATGGCAGCAGAAAAGGACAAAAAAAGCCAAAGACAAACAATACAAATAAGTGTCAAGAATACAGTACTACAGCTGACAATGCTGATTTGCCAATAACCAATTTTTAACATGAAACTGAAAAGAACGAAAAGTAAGTGATCTTATTGTTGGTGGGATGGTGTTCCATTCCCTAGCGGCTTTAATTGAAAATACAGACTGGCTGAATTTACTTTTTTTGAGAGGAAAAATACAATCCCCTCTTTCACCACCTCTGGTAGTTCGGTGAGCATTCGATCTAACTTTCACAAACTGATTTAGTGGTGAATTTGGGTTATGTAGAGTCTTAAACATTAAACAAATATGTACATATTTAATTAAATTTTACCAACTAAGCAGGTTATGTTTCTTTAATATTAAACAATGGTGAAATTGAACAGATTTCTTATCAAGGGATTTTAAGGATTGTTTGTATAATGATTCAAGTGGCTTCAAAGTAGTAATGCTAGCTTGGGACCAAGTGGTTAAACAATAAGTAATATGAGAGATAATCATGGAGTGATAATAGATTAGGGCAGCCTCGCAGATCACAAATAAATCTAAAATTTGCTAAACTGAATTTGACCTGGTTACAAACCTTTTTAACCTGTGACTTAAACTATAGTTTTGAATCTATTAAAACACCAAGGTACTTGTACTCAGATACAACTTGTAATCTTTCCCCTTATACAAATACATCTGGTACTTCACTTAACCTATTATTCTTAGAAAAGAACATACACACTGTTTTAGAGATGTTCAACTGTAAACAGCACTGTTTACACAGCTCATTTTAATTAAGTAGTTTGACCAAGTAAAAAAAAAAAAAAATTTGAGTGTGGACATTCGCTTAGGTATTTGCTGATTAAACCAACATTTGAGATCATCTACTGAAGCCAAATGACATGCCTTTTTGATATGCTGGAGTTTATTCAGTAATTTTTTCCATCATAGTTTATGTGCACATCTTTTAATTGAATTAAAAATGTATCAAACACAACTGTCCACATATTTTTAATTCTTCGCAAATCTTTGTTTTTCCATTTTTTAAGGGGGTATCATCAAATGCTCATAAACATAGTCAGAAACAAAGCTAATGTTACATGAACCGAAAGTTGCTGAGTCCTTTTTTCCAGTATATTTACGTAATTCCAACTGAAACTGAATTTGAGTAGACCCAGGGTTTTTTTTTTTTTTTTTCGCATATCATTCTCTAATAACAAACTAATGGTAAGAGAGGCGAGGGTAAGAATATTGTGACATAAAAGCAAATGATCAGACTTTGATTGAAGATTACCAAAACTATTTTTTATACTTAGAATGACAGAATAACTTTGTGCATTATAGCAAAATAAATATTGTTCCTTTTAATTACGGACTTTTTATTTTTCATTTTGAAAGCACAAGCACAGTTAAACAATCAGCTACAGAAACTTCCAATGTTTCACTATGGTATATAAACCTATATTTGAGTTCCAGTATTGATTAGGCATAGTAAGATAACCGTTTTTAAGGTATACCACGGTTTGGAAAAGTCGAAAAACCGCCAAAATGTTTTGCTAAACCGTTCTTAAGGTATGTGTAACATTTTTATTTATTTATTTATTTATTTTTTAGGACAACAGTATCTTCAGCAGAAAAGATGCTGTTTTAAATTGTAAAGAAATCTACTTTTGAAACAAATGAAGACAGCAGAAGTCATTGATTCATTTGAATGATTTAGTCTGACATGTTTACTGTTTCAAAATATTATAAATATTTCTCAAAAAAATATTGTTAAAAGGGGAAAAAGGTTATTTTTTTACCCAGACCCAATATGTTTTAGAGCAGTAATTACAATACAGTGAAACCATGATATTTTTATCCAGGGTTACCATCAGAATCTTCTACCGGCCGATGCCTATAGAATTGATGCAACTGATACTCAAAAAATAGTCAAAATCTTGTTGACGTTGAACAGTGTTTATGTGTGTAATGAAATTATGTGCCTTTCTGAGCATCTTAGAGAAACGTTTTCTAGCAGAGGAAGCCTTTTTGCGTGGGTCTGGCACTACTGTGCTCTGCTGGATGGCTGTCTTGATGAGGGCATCACCCTGTTACACTTGGCAGTGTCACCTGCACTGGCAGCACGACCAGGGCAGAGCGAATGTGCTAGAGTGACAGTATAAGCACACCGCTGCTTTATCAGGCATCTGTACGCTTGGAAAATGTGCAGAGTGTTGCAAATCAGAGAATTTGGTCTCATTAGAGGTTTATGGAGAGCCATAATTGATATTCATGCTTCAGCTGTCATATTTTTCATAAGGGAACGCGCCTCTGCCCCTAAATCATAGTTAGCGTGTAATCAGCTTTTGAGGTGCAGCCAAATCTGTTGTGGCTTTCGCATTTGTTGATCTTAATCATGTATTTTTATGCTATGCAAATGTAAACATTAAACATTGAAAATTATGCTGAGTCAAACTTGATGACATTACACTGTGGTTCAACACTATCGCAAAATAATATTTCAATTAAATAAGGACTGGCTTCTGTTTGAATACATTTTAACGGCAAAGCTGAATTTTCAGCATAATTTTCCAAGTCTTCAGCTATGTCTACATGCTTATATTTATTCCCATTTTATTCCTTAGTTTTTTAAGGTGACTTAATACTGCATTATATTGTTAAAAGGCCAAACTTCCTAGAAAAAGCTGAAGTTTTTAAAATGTTCTCGTGGACAGGGCCATTGTTGTCACAGAAATCATTCTAATATGAGGATGATTTGATGCTCAAGAAACTATTCTATTAATTGGAGGTAAAAAAGAACTGACAGTAGCTTTCATAATGTTTAAAATAATTATAATATCATTAATACAGGTAATTTACATGGTTTTAAAAACAATTTATAGCTAACGTGTAGCTGGTAAATTTCCAGTTAATATTCAGCTTAATAATAGTGTTGTATCTTTTCAAAGTGATCTGACTTACAGTTTTCCGAAAACTGTCCCAGAAAATTAGAAAAAGTCCCATTGACTTATCATTGGACCAAACTTTATGACCTCATAACTTCGCGCCAGACCTTCATACTAATTTAAGGTTGAGCTCAGACTACAAATCTGCCACTCACTGATGACCTTTCAAGTTACTAGCCACACCCTAGCAACCACTTACGGCAGCTTAGCAACTGTCCCATAGACTTCCATTATAAAAAATATACTAATCCATACTAGAAACATATAATGGCATACCAATTCATACTAAATTCATGCTAACAACATGCTAGTTTATACTAGAAACATGCTAGCAACATGCTAATTTATGCTAGAAACATGCTAACAACATGCTAATTCATACTAAAACCATTCTAATTTATGTTAGCAACTGCCTAGAAACTATTCAAAACACCTTGGCAACCGCCTAGCAACATCTTAGCAACCACCTAGCAATGCCTTCGCAACTGCCCAGCAACCACTCAGAACACGCTAGCGGCAACCTAGCAACCACTCAAAACATCTTTGCAACTGCCTAGCAACATCTTAGTAACCACTCAGAACCCCCATCAACTGCCTAGCAAGAAACATGCTAACATGTAGGCTACAGTATGTAGTTATAACTGTTTCATTCTTAAAAATTATTTCAAGTATTTAAACTTTAAAACTACTTCAAACTTTCAGACTAGGCTTTTTCAAGACACCATAAAGTTTGTCTACAAACTTTACTTTTCTAGTTTTGTATTGATTATTTATTTAAGTAAATAACAATAATGATTCCACTTTATATTAAGTGGCCTTAACTAATACGTTCTTACACTGACATTATTCATTTGTTACAATGTACTTACTGTGTAACTACATTTTTACGATGTACTTATACTTGATTAAATACATAGATGAAATTACATCAGTTTTTAAATTATGTATTTACACTTACACTAATTACACTGTTGACCAGGGTAATTAAATGGATTTATTGACTTGGGGGCCCTAAGCAGTTCCAAAATGCATCTTGTGGTTTTATAAAATTTTTATTTATTTATTTTGCAAGGTTTTGTTTTTTCTTATATCACTGAATCTCCTTTTTCATGTTTTATCTTAATGAAATCTCTACATTTGAGATGATTTGTTTTCTTAAAATGAATTCATTACAAAAAAAAGAAAAAAGAAAAGAATAAATAAAAAATAATATATATTTCTTAAACTGAATCTTTACCTGACTTGACTGCTGAACTGCTACAAATCAAATCAAATCAAATCAAATCACTTTTATTGTCACATCATCAGCAGCATGTGTGCTATGATGAGTGAAAAGCTTAGGTGCTGGCTCCAGACAGTGCAAAATACAGACAGTGCAAATACAGCGATAGTGTAAAATACAGACAGTGCAAATACAGCGACAGTGTAAAATACAGACAGTGCAAATACAACGACACTGCAAAATACAGACAGTGCAAATACGACAGTGCAAAATACAGAAAGTGCAAATTCAACGACAGTGCAAAATACAACAACATACTCACAAAAAAACAAGACAGTGTAAATTTGGCACGATTGCCAATACATGATTGAGGTGTAAGACAGATTTGCAAAGATGTTGTAAATCTGTTCAAATTTAATTTGTTAGACCCTCACTACACAAAATATGATAGAAAATTATGTTATGTGTATAATTTATACTTCTAGGTATTTATTGGGGGCCTCCAAATCTCCTGAGGCCCTAAGCAGCTGCTTACTTGGCTGATTGGTTAAAGGTGCTGTATGTACGTTTTTGACTCTTCTAAAGCATAAAAATACCATAATATGTGTGCAGATATTTAAGAAACATCCCAAGTGAACATACTTGTTTAACTAAAAAACAATGCTGAAGTCAGATATTCTGCTTTGAAAAAGGGTTTCCGTGCCAGAACGCTGTTTTCTTTAGGTACATTTAACCTGCAGAATGCCAGTTTAGCCAATTATAATTCAGCACCCTGGGTTGCCTTGTTGGAAAACAGCAAATTTCATTCATTCATTCAGAAAGGCTCTGAAAGCATGCATCCGTGACCGAAAATGTTCCACATGAGGTTATTAATTAGCAAATGATATATATATATTACGAACGTAAACAGGTTCAATTGTAACCGCATGTCCAAACAATGCGCTTTGTGACAAGATACGCAGTGATGAGCAGTTTGGCTGTTTGCACCAGAAGAAACACGACAGAAATTTAAATACAGCCTTTCAGAAGCACAGAATATGCACTCACTCATGAAACAGTAAGGTTTAGAATCTATTTAATACATGTTAACCCCCTTTAACATCATTAAATGTAGATGCTGAATCACTCATATGTGTTTAGTTCTAAAGTTCAATTTCAAACGGATTATTGTATTTTCAAGATCTGAGGTGAACTATCTGCTGCTGCTTTCAGTATATGGCAATACATCTCATGTAAAATGGCATTCAAACTCACAATGTTAGCATTTATCACTGATTAAAGCACACAAGGTTTACCTGAGGTGATCACTGTCATAGGTTTCACATGTCTAGCTGTGAGAAATAGAAGCCGTTTGTAATATATATTAATTCAAGGTGTTGGTTACAACCAAAACTCCTTTTAATATGGAAAATATTCCCTCTATCGCGTGCCATTGCTTTTATTTAGAACACAGTTTAAATCACCTGCTTTTGTACTCAATCTGGCAACCCGCGCTTGCGTTTGTTTTGATCCAGGAGTGCAATACCTAGTTCAACCACTGGGTGTCAAACTTGCATACTGCACCTTTAAATCTGCCCAGGCTGTTGACCATCCCTTAAAGTTTTATCATACAAAATGTAAGTGTGACAGTCACAACAAAGAGAAGAAAGGTGGAGATCACCTTAAAGTTCACTATTTAAGAACAACTAGAAAACACTGCAACAGGTTTTAAATAAGAACGACACATTCTTTGGAAAGCTCTCTGTCTCTCCCCCTGCGATCTGACTGCGTTGGTGTCCTTTTCAAAGGATGCTGCGTTCTCAGAGTACCAACCACAGCGCATGCATGCAGCACGTCCAATTAGGGTAGGGCGACCTGGAAACAGGAACAGGACAGGACGAGAGAGAGAGAAAGAGAGAGACAGACACACACACAGCACAGAAACAACCCACCAATACGCTCAGGTGCAACAGTTTGTATTGATGATATTTCTGTTCTGAACAACCTCCTTACATGGTTTGTTTTAAGTTATCATTAAAAACCCATTCTTTCTGTTAATCCACTTTGGTCTTCTCTCTGATCCGTTACAATATTAAATACAATATATATTTTTAAAAAGTACTAAAAAAAAAAAAATACTAATTTCTTTTGTGTAAACAATAAAAGTTTCTGTATGGCATAATCTGGGACTGTCAGTAATGTATAAACTATATTTTTAATAGATGCTGCATGTGTAATAAATTATGTTTGTGGTTAATAATAATTGTGTTTGCAAAATAATTACAGTTATGCATATGCATATAATATAATACAATTAATAATAATATTAATAAAATTAAAACTTAAAATATCTTATTTCTCTATGACTATTGAAAATGTTTGCAGTTCAAAATCGAAGCCCTGCTAGTTATCTTGCCCTATTTTTCATACATTATGGTATCTGTAATCCCACCTATCCACTAATGAAGAATTTGTGGGATTATGTCACTATCCCGAGCTTTTTGTAGATGAGCTGCGGTGAGGCTTGGAAATCTAACAGCAGTGGTATGTATAAAAGTGCTCTTGTCAGGTCTAGACATTTGACCTTGGGGCAGCAGGAGAGCAGAGACTGCCATTAAAGCTCAGCTGCTCTGCCAAGTCCTTCTCTTGCCCATGAACAACATCCACAGCCAGCTATTGACTAAACTCTTTTATTCCAAAGTCCCTTCAAGGCAAGTCATTCCACTCGGTGGTCACCTTTGAAATATGGGAAACATCAAATTCTCCAAAACGGTTTGCAAAGCTTACAATTAAATTTTATATTTGGAATCATCAGTGAAATGAAATCAATGTTTTTGTCTGTTCACATCATGACAACAAATGGTATTTTTTTAGGTTGACCATGCTTATCTGCAAACACACATTAAGGAAATTAATTCACAACACCAACCTTCTTTATGGCTGTTTCCTGAGAATGCGATCAGATGTAATCTTGTCAAACAAACAGCGCAATACTGTAAAAATGCATAACATATTTATATTATCCTCTGAAAAATGCCACATCAGATCATGCTGGTCTTCTGAGGCCATTTAAACTTAATCCTGATGGCAAATCTTCCAACAAAACGACAGTGACCTCTTTATTTACAATTATGTGGGCTTTCATGTATTCATATGCTTGATGTCATGTTATTTGCATTTGAATGCTTGAGGTGGGAATTCATTATAGATAATGAGATCAAGTGCAAAGGGCTACCTAGCATTCATTTCATAGAGATTACAGAACCAAAGAACATTTGTTTTCAGATGGAGCTCCTAGCTTTATGTAGATATAATTCAAAATTTCATATCAGTAAGGCGAGTATTTGTTGAGATTTAGTATTTCTTCCCTTACATTTGCAGATCCCAGGGGGGTTCATATCTATCAAGCGGTAGAATATAAAGAACATGCAGTGGAATGAGACCTTTGCTCTGGAGAACTGACAGTCTACTATATGTCGATTGGCTTGATGATTGGCTAGTTTATTAAAAGGCAGGGCACCGCCATATGTGACCTGATTCAGCAAAATGAGTCGCAATGACACAAATTTCAAAATTGAGATTTTAGTATCAATGGAAAGAAGAGATTTAAAAATGATGTTTATTTAAAGTCCAACCCAGGCTCATTCTGTTTACGTACCCCTACATACATTTCTGGAAAGCACCCACGTCCCTAAACCCAACTGATAGTGTTTTAAAAAGCAACAATTGACCAGTTCCCACTCACTTCCCTAAACCCAACCGATAGTGTTTTCAAAAACAATCCACAAAAAGAAAAGCCTTCGCCTGATTTTTACTGTGTTTTCAAATTTTACCACATTCTCATCCTGTTATTTACTTGTTTATTTAATTTTTTGGCCATTTGTTTTTGTTTTACCTGCTTTCTGGAAACTTTCTTCACCGGACTCGAGCCCCGTCATCACGGTCCACTCCGCTTTGCGTCTTAAATCCTCCGACGTACAATACGAGCCACTGGACAAACTGGTAACAGCGGGAAAAGTCGTCCACATGGAGATAATCTCATAATTTGTTTTAAAGACGAAATGCAGCCCTATGTACTTCTAGCTACATAATTTGGGATCTCCAGAAATGTATATAGGGCTAGGATTTCAGAATGAACCTATGTTGTCAAAGTCATATCTTGAAGTTTAAAAAAAATTTTTTGCTGCTAACCTTCAAAATCCATTGCATTTAAAGGGATAAACTATTTATTTTACAATGTGTACTTTTGTATATAAACAAATACTATTACAAATATTTACTAAAATCTGAAATATTAAAGAGAGGTGCTATATTTTTAACAGTGATAAAGAATTCATAATGGAGATGCCAGTTAAATATTGTGTTAAAATACATCTTGTATTGAGGGTTAGAGAGGCCATAAACAGACATATCTCATTCATATTCTTTTCGGCTTAGTCCCTTTATTAATCAGGGGTCGCCACAGCGGAACGAACCGGCAACTTATCCAGCATATGTTTTACACAGCGGATGCCCTTCCAGCTGCAACCCAGCACTGGGTAACAACCATACACTCATTCAGTACGGACAATTTAGCTTACCCAATTCACCTATACCGCATGTCTTTGGACTATAGGGGAAACCGGAGCACCCGGAGGAAACCCACATGAACACGGGGAAAACATGCAAACTCCACACAGAAATGCCCATTGACCCAGCCGAGGCTCGAACCAGTGACCTTCTTGCTGTGAGGCGACAGCACTACCAACTGCACCACCCTATTGCCGACAGACGTATCTTGTAAACAAAATCCTCATTAAATGACAGAAAACGTGCCTCTCCAATATTCCATCATTACGTTTACAACGAACAGCGCATGTTTTGGCTAACTCGTCATCTTGATCCATGCTAACTTTCCATACACACTGCTTCACAACTACAAATGATCTTAATAACTTTCTCAACATTAGTCACACTGTTCAAGATTTTCATTATATATATATATATATATTAGGGCTGTCAAAATTAGCGCGTTAACGCACCAGATTAATTTGAAATATTTAACGCGTAAAAAAAAATTACGCATTTAATGCAGTTGCAGTTTTTTTAAATTTTCTGTTGTGGCCGACGTGTGTTCAGGGCCGGCGCGTCCGTAGAGGCGACCTAGGCAGCCGTAGAATAGTGAGCGAACCCGCCCCCCCGGTTCTTACTTTCATCCGCGACACCCACCCACTCCCTCCCGGTCCTTCCTTTCATCCGCGAACCGGTCACTTTTTATTTCACTTTCGAGTTGAGGGCGGGCGGCATGATTGCCGTTCGACTAGAGAGCCAGTTCAGCTTGCTCCAGCTCTGCGTGTGTTTAATGTGCAAAGAAATATGGATAAAACCAAAGAAGCGCTTTTAGAAGGAAAGTTTCAGTATAAAACAACTAAGGTTGCATCACCTGAAGGGAGTGCGCTGTACTGCTCTCTCTCTCTCTCTCTCTCTCTCTCTCTCTCTCTCTCTCTCTCTCTCTCTCTCTCTCTGGACTGTCTTAGCAACTGGCTAAATGTTAAGGAGGACTGAGCAAAATTCTGCTGTTTCTACTTTATAATTTATGTTCTCAACTCGCAAAACAACTTTACAATGAATACAATTGTTTGTAATTAATACTTTATTATTATTATTATTATTATTATTATTATTATTATTATTATTATT
>CAIGQZ010032553.1:7480442-7504163 GCA_903798205.1 Danio tinwini | reverse complement strand
CTCTCTCTCTCTCTCTCTCTCTCTCTCTCTCTCTCTCTCTCTCTCTCCTTGATTGTTAAAAGCAGCATCTAATGCTTCCATCATGTGGACTGGTTTTGTTGTTGTGGTGATTGCTGGGATGTCTTTGCCGAGCAGACAGCTGTTTGCCTAATGGCCCTTTCCCAAAGTGAGCGCTAAAGGCCACAGTGCTGCCTTCAGATGCAAAGACGCATTGTTTATTCATCAAAAATAATACTCGAAGAGTCTGTCTCACATTCACTGTTTAAACACTGCCTAATGCTTCCATTTAATTACATTAGCAATGCATCTATTTAAATAGTTGTTTTGATTTTTGAGATCAAACATAGCACCTGGCTTTGCTCTGTATTTACAATGAAAGTGTGCTTGTCAATTCTGTATTATTATCCTGCAGGCCCTGGCAACGCTTTTCTTCCTGCTGCAGTCAGGATGCAAGTGTGGCCTGTTGAATAATTCCGTTATTCTATTTATCGACAAGCAAAATATGTTTTCTTACAAAAGTACAGCAGATTGTGAGGCAGTGTTATTTTTTAAACCTTTTTTCCCTGAAAGTCACTTTAAAGTCATTTTTGGAGCAGATGGCCTCATCTCTAATGACACACTTGATGTACTCATGCTGGATTAGCTGTGAACTGATTAATTGGAAAATAACACATTAGTAATGCAAAGGCATAACAATTTGACCTGCAATGTAAGTAACATACACATAGCAAATACTTTTATTAAACACAGTTTATCACTATCATTAAATGCTATTTATTGTAACACTATAATATTTAATATTAATATTCTATTAATATATTCTATTAATAATTAATAGTATGTGAAACATTTTGCTTTAGAGCAATTCCAGCTTTATGGATGTGACATTTTGCAGTAAAAACTCAAAACATTAATTCACAGAGAAAGTCTGTTAACATTTATATTGAAACATCTGTTTATATTTTCCATAACAACTAACCACAGAGTTAAGGCATCAGAAAAATATGAATCTGTAAACATGTTTTGTACTTTAAATGAGAAAAATAAACATGCGTTTTGGATGTGACCAAAAAAGTCTGCAAGTTTACAACATTTAACATACTTTGTAGAAATTCTGTGAATTAAACTGCACAATCCAAAAAAGAGATGCTAATTAAAAGGATAAGAGTTAGCTCTCTATAGAACAAACATGATTGATTTTATTATATTTTATATTTTTGCATTTATGAGAAAAAAAGTGTCATTATGGATGGGACATCTCTCCATTATTGACGTGATGGATGTGAAATTGCCACTTGTGTGACTTTGGTAAATCAAATGTAATAATTTAAAAACATTGGCGAAGACATTTTTGAGTATTTCTAAAGTACTGTAAAATACTTGTTTGCACAAAACACTTAGAAACAGTTTCCCTATTTTGGTGAAAACTTTTTTTTTCTTGGCAGGGTTGACATTTGCATGGAATTGCTCATCATGCAAAACAGGTTGCTATTGAAAAAAAACATTAGATCAACAAGACCAAGGATTGATTATTAGATATATCTAAAATTAATTATATGTCATGTTTAAACACTATATAGACATACAACAGCCAATGGTAGATTCCAAAAGAAGTTTCTGGGGTAATGCTATATTTACTGTAATAGGCATTTTTAATAAATAAACTGCATATTTGCAATCTAAACAAAAATATTGCATGGCTCGAAAGACCACAGTGATTTACAGGACACAATGCGTAACGACTATACAATTACTTTGAAATATCATAATAGCACATAAGCACTAATAAAACATTAGAATCAAAAGAAAAGTTGGTAAAATTCAGTTTAATCAAATGACAGCACACTCATTTATGCTCAAACACAACACTGAATAGATATGGATATGAGCAGCATCCACAAAGGAGTGGTCTCCTTACATTTTGCAGTACATCCTTAAGACCATTGAGATTCAAAGATTCAGAACATAAAATTCTCTTAGATTTCTTCACCTGGATCGAATCTTCAACACGCTTACCTGTAGATTTAAAAAAAGCCTGAAGGATTTAATTAGATTGATCTGAAGTGTTTAATTTGGATTAAAAGTAAAGTGCAGAGCTGTGGCCCTCCAGGAACTGTTTGACACCCCCGATGTAAGACTTTAAAAACAAATACTAATATGTTAAACAATCATAGAGAAACTGGCAGTGAGTGTACAGTAGCTTAAAGTATCTTAAAGCATCTTAAAACTGGAGTGATGTGCTGCTTTTTCCAGTTATCTGTCTGTCTAAACTTTTATGTTGAAAACCATAATACAGTGAGTAACTGGCTGCGTTCGAAACTGCCTACTACTCAGTAGGTACTGCATTTGAATTTAAAAGTAAAACCGTAAAACCTCGGCCGCTAGAAAAGTATGTTCTATATAGTATGAATGTAAGAAGTATGAATGTAATTCAGATGTACTACATCCGCCATTTTGTCATTATCAAGTGACTGACTCTCGGGAGTTGCGTTGATTCACTTCCATTCATGAATTCTCTCACAGGGCATCATAGGATAGCACAGCGTGCATGGGATGCACACTTCAGAATCTTGCCGGAAGTAGTAGGTCATCCGGGTACTTCTCGCATACTGATTTTTAAATTCTATGAATTCAGACATACTACTCGGTTTGCATACTGTTTTAAGCCTACTATATAGTATGGAAGTATGCGGTTTCAGACGCAGCCACTACATCTAATCTTGAGAAAATGAAAGTATGTATTATCTTTTTCAAATCCTTTTGAGATAAAAAGGCTTAATTTTAGAGACTATTTTCAACTAAAAATGTTTATGTGGTATTTCTTTTAAAGCATATTAAATGTTTCTTTATTATTTCACAGAGACAAATGACTTTTGTCATTATGCACGAGTTACGCATTCAGCTCCTGATGGAATGTTTTGCATGAGTCAGAAAAATACATTTGTTCTTTTAGAGTCTTCATCATACATGTGCTCTTATAATGTATTATACTAATGTAGAAATCTCATCTTCCAGGTTCCCATGACTCTTTCAGTTTCTACATCGATGAAGCCTCACCAGTGGGTCCGGAGCAACCCGAGACAGTGCAAAACTTTGTGTCTGTGTTTGGCACTGTGGCCAAGAAGCTGATGAGGAAGTGGTTGGCGACACAGACCATGAATTTCACCAGCCAGCTGGAGGCAGGTATCCGCTTCTTTGACCTCCGCATATCCACCAAACCCAGAGACCCCGACAATGAGCTCTACTTTGCACACGGCCTGTTCAGTGCAACCGTACGTGAAGGCCTGGAGCAGATCAGCACCTTCCTGGCCTCTCATGCCCGCGAGGTTGTGTTCCTTGACTTCAACCACTTCTATGGTGTACAGAACCTCCATCACGAGAAGCTGGTCCAGATGCTGCGCACCGTCTTCGGAGACCGACTCTGTCCAGTAGTGTTTGCTCAAGAAGTCAGCCTGAAGTACCTCTGGGAGAAAGAGTACCAGGTGCTGGTCTTCTATCACAATCCAATGGCTCTGGAGGTTCCTTTCCTGTGGCCAGGTCAGATGATGCCTGCTCCTTGGGCCAACACCACAGATCCTGAGAAGCTCATTCTGTTCCTTCAAGCTTCAGTAAAGGATCGGAGACGTAAGGGTACCTTTTTTGTGTCTCAGGTGGTTCTCACTCCAAAAGCAAGCACCGTCATGAAGGGAGTCACCAGTGGTTTGAGGGAAACCATTACAGAAAGGTAAGCTACTGCTACTGTTATAAAATCCTTTCTGTGAAATAATGTTGTTCCAAAATATCTTAATTTCCATTTTTCATCTTTCTTTGAACCAATCTCTGCGACAAAAACATATGCTTTTATCATTACTAAAAGTTTGCATTTCATACTTAGCTAGCACCTCTGAAAATTAAGTTATCCAAGGTATACAGTTGAAGTCAGAATTATTAGCCCCCCTTTGATTTTTTTTCATTTTTAAATATTTCCCAAATGATGTTTAACAGAGCAAGGCAATTTTGACAGTATGTCTGATAATATTTTTGCTTAAAGTCTTATTTTTGTTTTATTTTGGCTAGAATAAAAGCAGTTTTTAATTTTTTAAGAGCCATTTTAAGAAGAAAATGATTAGCCCTTTAAGCTATATATTTTTTCGATAGTCTACAGAATAAACCATCATTATATAATAACTTGCCTAATTACCCTAACCTGCCTAGTTAACCTAATTAACCTAGTTAAGTCTTAAAATGTCACTTTAAGCTGTATAGAAGTTTCTTGAAAAATATCTAGTAAAATATTATTTACTGTCATCATGTCAAAGATAAAATAAATCAGTTATTAGAAATAAGTTATTAAAACTATTATGTTTAGAAATATCTTCTCTCCGTTAAACAAAAATTGGGAAAAAAATAAACAAACAGGGGGGCTAATAATTCAGGGGGCTAATAATCCTGACTTCAACTGTATATTAATGTCAGTGTTGGGCAGTAGCGTAGCTACAAGTAGTGACGCTACTAGCTTAACCACATTTCTCAGTAGCATGGCGGTCACTTCGCTACATTCTAAATCGAATAGCTTTTCTGTAGTGAAGCAATTTTTTTTGTCAAGTAGCACAGTAGTGTTCACACAAGCTGCATTTACTTACTGCGGATCAATAAGTGGCGGCACAGAGATTCACGGAGCTGTGAGGCTGGTGTCTAGCAGAGAAAAGTAAATCCATATGATGTCGAGAATGACGATTTCTTCTTCTACCTGTTTTATTGTGTTTTTTTATGTTACTGCCACCTCTCTCTCTGGTCGGTGACGTCGCCAACCAATAAGGCTAACACGAAAAATTTGCTTGATGGAAAGATGACTGAGAGAGAGGAGTTATATATATATATATATTTTTTTTTTTTACTGTGGTAAAGGCAGGGCTTAATTTATGCAGGGCTTTTATTTTACCAATCCCCCTCCTCAACCGCTCTTCTCCCCCGTCTGCTGTTCACTTTCGCGACTCCCCAACCCTCTCCACTGTCGTCCGCGACATCCTCGCCCCGCTCACTTTCGTCTGCGACACCTCTCCATCCTCGGGTATCATGCTGGATCTGTGACCCTGATCTGTTCCGGGACCTGAGTAAAGGCAAAATTATACTATGGTAATTACTATTAGTTCATGATAGTTACTAATGATACTACATTATGTAGTCTAATTTATTAATGAAGAGGTGTAATGCTTATTCCTAAATATTTCCATTTACTATAAATTACTATAGTATTTTAAATGTGGAACACCTGGTTTTATTGGATTTTTTGTTTTTGCTGTTATATACTATAATTTATTTCTGTTTAGTACAGCATATTATTTGCAGTAAATACTTTAACTAAACATTTATGCCTCATATGTTTAAATGACAGTTTTATTGATCATTAAAATATGATTGACTTAGATTTAAGGTGCTTTGATTTAAAAAATGAAAATTGCAAAAATAAGATGTATTTTTTTATTGCAATATTTTTTTTTACTTGCAATAAAATATAGCTTAGATGTAGCTAAGCTACTTTTGCCAAGTACAAACAGTTGCACACATAATGTTGTATATACTGTAGTAACATAGCTGTATAGACTCGGCAATTTGTATATTTGCATTCACTACTTTTTAAAATATATTTATTATCAGTTTTTTGTCCTGTCTCTGTAATTCTGTTGCACTGTAAGCTCTGTCACGAAAACAAAATCCTCGTACGTGTGAACATACCTGGCAATAAAGCTCGTTCTGATTCTGATTTTGATTTCCCAGAGGGTAGCTTTTAGTGTAGTTAAGCTACATTTTAAGTAGAGCTTAAGTAGAGCTAATAGCTTAGCTCACTACATTTTTCAAGTAGCTTGCCTAACACTGATTAATGTATTATATACAGAAACCAAACAAATAGAGCTTCATTTTATAATCAGTGAAGCTGATATTGCTTAAATTCAGCCCTCTTTGCTGACTGAGTCATACAATTTGTCATTGACTGAGTGAAAATAAAATTTGGTTATAATAAAAGCACAACAAATCATTTATTTGCATTTAATTTGTACATTGTTATAACAAATCATTTTGCAGTCTTGCAGAGCTCAGACACTTAACAAACTGGCTTATAGAGCTCAACAGTCAGTTCTGGAATTAATAATTCCGTTCATTTTCCCCACAGGACAATTTTCTTTTGACAAAAACTAATAAATCTGATATTATTTGTGTATGCTTTTGTTGTAAGGCAAGCCAAGGCAGTTTTTTTTATACAGCACATTTCATACACAATGGTAATTAAAAGTCTTTACATAAACAAGAAGATTAAAAGATTCACAAAATAATCACCCAATAATTATAATATAATTATAAGAAATCCAAACAAATGATGAAAAACATGAAATAAAATGCGTTAATACAGGTTTAAAATGAATATAAAAAGAAAAAGTGTAGTGCTTCCTGCAGTGTTTTTGAAATGGTAATAAAATAATTGTTACTGCTTTGACACAACTACTGAAACCAAGATTTTTGACCTGATTTTTTTTATTTGACACCTTGAGTCAAGGAACTGTACACATTCACTTTGACAACTTCACTTTTGTTTCCAAATACAATGACTTCCGTTTTGTCTTTGTTTAACTGAGGAAAGTTCTGGCACATCCAATAGTTTATTTCATCAATGCATTGACAGAGGGTCTCAATGGCTAAATAGATCTGAGTGTCATTGCCATAGCTGTAATAAGAGATTTGGTTCTTTCTCATTATTTGGATCAGTGGGAGCATATAAATTTGAAAAGGAGAGGTGCCAGAATATAACCTTGTGGCACTCCACATGTCATTGGTGTTCACATTGACCTATGATCACATATACCGACATAGATTTGAATCATTTGAGGACATTCCCAGAAAACCCAACCCGGTTTTCCAGCCTATCGAGAAATATAAAGGGATTAATAGTCTCAAATGCAGCACTGAGATCAAGTAATACCAGCACTCTTAAATCGCCTGTATCCATATTTATGTGAATATCATCAATTATGAGGACATTCTAAAAACTGTCTAAACATCCATTAGAGCTCAACAACTTGTTAACCTGATTAAAACCAACTTTTTTTCAATAATTTTGTCAATGAAAGGACATTTTTTAATAGCTATGGTGTTATCCAAGTTGCTATTTTTCAACAGGGGTTTAACATCAAGGAGTTTGGAAATGTCCCAGAAAGAAGTGAAGCATTTATCACTTTTAGGAGATCTACGTCCAAACAGTTTAACACCATTTTGAAGTATGATCTAGAGAGTGTCAAGTGATCTCTTTCATAGTCTATATGATCTTTTACAAGATTTTAAGATCAATTTCCTTGGGATCAGACTTAATATCTGTTGAAGTTGTGGTTGAGTTTATGCCGCAGACCTGGTGCCGTGCAATTTGAGCTGCATTCAATGCTTTTTAATGCACTCACCTAACCCCACCGTTAACCCTACTCCTCACAATGCATTGTGTCTGACACTGCATCACTGGTATATGCAGTCTCAGTTTACATCATCAAGGCTGCATCCAGATACTATTGAATTGGATGGCTTTTGCTTTCAGAGAGAAATTTACTGGAAATCCTACAATGTAAAAAATATCTGTTAATTAGTTTTCCATTTATTGACGGTTTTGCATTGTATTATGGGTCCTTGATCTCTGCTTTTTTCACTTTTGATGATGAAAATTCAATGCTACAGTTTAACATAGTGACTTTTATTGACATTTTAGTAGTTTGAAATTATTTAATGTATAATAAATAATATATATTGAGTAATAAATCTGTAAAATAACAGAAATGTATTGGCAGCTTATTACAATGTTTTTGTACCATAATACTGTATATACCACCAACACAGACAATATATCACTTATAACTATTAAAAATGTTAACTAAAGTAAATTTTTCAAACTTTTCAAGGTTAAATGTTGGAAGAAGGATCAAGGTTCCAAAAAAAATTCAAAAGCATAAACAAACAGAAAAAAAATAAAAATATGAATTACAAAATACAGAAAACTGCTAATGTACAAACATGTTTTAAAGTGTACTAGGAGGGTTTGTTAGTCTCTTTACTGTAGCAAAGAGAGTGCGAATGTTGTATAAGTTGTGTTACAGTATATACAATTATGCAAAGTTTGTGTAAAAAAATGCTTGTGCATTTGCAAAAAACAAATGTTTGTATAGAAAACTAAAAAACTAGGGTAAAACCAAGAAAGATATTTAGCTCCTACCACTATAATCTAATTGTTTTCCATACATTGTCAAAATACTTACATTTGCAGTGCTTCGTAAATTTTTTATTCTTTTACACATTAAAGTTCAGTGTTGTACCTTTGTAATTTTGTCAGATTTTCATTTAATTTCCTGCTTTTTTAAACAGTGCTCAGCTTCTGTAAGTACATCCCTCACAAATTCCTTCATTAATTTTCTTTTCGGCTTTGTCCCTATATTAATCTGGGGTCGCCACAGCGGAATGAACCGCCAACTTATCCAGCATATGTTTTACGCAGCTGATGCCCTTCCAGCTGCAACCCATCACTGGGAAATATCCATACACACTCATTCACATGGACAATTTTAGCTTAATCACCTGTACCGCATGTCTTTGGACTTGTGGGGGAAACCGGAGCACCCGAAGGAAACCCACGCGAACACGGGGAGAACATGCAAACTCCACACGAACCAGCAACCTTCTTGCTGTGAGGTGACAGCGCTACCCACTGCCCAACCACATCTCTCCCCTCACAAATTTATCTTTTAAATTCACATTTTTTAATAGGAAGCTAAACAATATTATATTTGTGCAAATACATCAGATTAGTCAGTACTGAAGCCAAATCTGGAGCTTATCTAACAAAATAACTAACGATAACCTTCCAAAACCTAATAAATACAAATTTAAAAAAAGAGGAAAAATCAAGAGAAGCAAACATGTAAAAAAATTTAGTTGAAATTTTGTAGGTTGTAAATTATTTTGCAATTTTTTGCTTGAATTGAATTGTATTACCTTTCAATTTCTAAATATGTTTGGTGATTAAAATATTATTTTAATATCTGTTCTACAGTATATCTGTTTTATAAATCAGTTTTGTTTAAATGCACCAAAATGCATTGCCTATATTCACAGAGAAGTGGATAAAAATATTCATTTTCAAATAGGGTGTACTCAATTATGCTGAGCACTGTAAATGTTGGTTGGTTTGGTTCATGGCTAATAACACTATAAAATAAAACCACTATAGGAAAAACTAATGAAAAATATACTTTCAGAACCAGTTCTGCTGAAAAAGTGACATGAATACCTAGACTGGCCATTGAGTTCTTACACTCATCAAATGCTTCTGAATGTCTATAATGCTCAACACTGCAAAACAAGTATAGTAAATAGAAGCATATGCTGTTTTTCACATAGCACTTACAGGAATTTGCACCAAAGCATTTGAAAGCAGCACCTTTCATTGAGTGCTATAGCATAGTACTGCTGAACAGCTTTAAACATCTTTAATTACTGGTACATTTGACAACACTACTGTGAAATGAACATGTCGACTCATTAGTTCTTACTCTCAGTTATCTTCAAATCAATGCCAGGCAGATTTTTTACAGTTCCAATTTAATCTCATTACAGTTATTAGCCGTTGCTTGGAGTCTCTTGGGTTTCAGTGATCAGGATTTGTCAGGCTTGGTTAGAAACACAAAACTCCTGGCAGAAAGCAGATTTCAAAATGGCTCTGGACATTTCTCGAGTGCACCAATATTCAGCTCATTCAGATGACTGAGAGGGGGTCTTTCCGCCTCCCGCAAGGAAGACATTGGCTTTTGAGTCTGTCATCTTCTGTTATTCCTTTTCGCCTGTCAGCAGGCATGATATATAGTGTGCCATTGGGCATGAAAGAAGCACTGCCATAATATCCTGGCATTAGCATCATGAGGGAATTTAATAATTTGATTTCCTCTCAGTGATTTTGGATTCTTAAAGGAGTTTTTTTTATTATTTGAGGAAGAAATATTTCTAAATAAATAAATAAAAAAGATTAACAAAAAAATCTGTCAATAAATATTTTGAATGAAAATATGCATCTTGCTGGATGGTTTGTTCTGTAGACACTAGAGATGCGCGGATCAGCTGAAATGTCACCCGAATCCACTCCTTCATTCTAATCATCCACCCGCCACCCGCCCGCACATATTATTTTATCTGATATATATATTTGCACCTGAACCGCATCCGATCAACCCTTTAATAATTCAAATTCTTTGTTTTAAGCAAGATGATAGGTCACTGTAGATCGTTCGTTATTAACAGTTATTAGATTTAGCTTTTACATATACAGGAAAAAGATAACAAAAATGCTGCCACTTCAGCCTAAACAGCAGCTATGTTATGTTTACTCTGCCTTTTTGTTTGCACTGTGCAAAAACAGAATAGCATCTAGCCTACTGTGCCTGGATTGGAGCTGCACTAAATGAGAGTTTGCGCGCACCCCTTGTTGCAGGAATGCACAAGCTTCTCCTTGCAAGGCGCTGCAGTGGTGTAAATAAGTGATCTTGTTTCTCCCAGAATGATAGCAGATTTTTCTCTGATGACTCCTCTAACTGAAAGTTTGCACAGTACTCTTGCACTTCATCCATTATTTTGGGTGTCTCTCTTATCTTCACATTCTGCAAAGTCCACTCTGCTTTTTTGCTGGTCAACTGCTATGACCCACGACCCACCCACAATTAATCATAATGTATTTTTTATTACCTGACTCGCCGACTCACGGATTATTGGCAGGGCCCGTGGATATAACCGCCAACCGCGCATCAATAGTAGACAACAAAAAAAAATATTGCTTATTGGGGCTAATAATATTAAACATTAAAATGAAAATAAATTAATAAAAAAAATGTATTTATTTTAGCTGAAATAAAACGAATAAGACTTTCTCCATAAAAAAAAATATTATAAGAAGTACTGTGAAAAATTCCTTGCTCTGTTAAACATCATTTGGAAAATATTTAAAACAAAAGAAGGGCTAATATTGCATATTTTTTGGATTGTATCTGATAAATCCTAAAGACTATGTGCAAGATATCCTTGCTTTTAGCCTTAAAATTTGCAGTAAGCAAGAAATAAATTCTATATCTTTATTTAAATGTTTATTTATTTGTTTAGGCCTAATTGAAATGCAGACTTTTACTCACCATAAAACAGCACTACATGTGTATGTGTCAACTACTTTAAAATCCATTATATAAGTCATGAAAACATTCTTCGGCATAGTTCCTTTATTAATCTGGGGTCGCCACAGCGGAATGAACTGACAACTTATCCAGCATATGTTTTACGCAACAGATGCCCCTCCAGCTGCAACCCATGACTGGGAAACACCCATACACTCACATTCACGCTTATACATTACGGCCAATTTAGTTTATTCAATTGACCTATAGCACATGTCTTTGGACTGTGGGGAAAACTTTATCTATTGTGTTGATCAAGCAAAGATATAGATACTGTGATTCAAAATATTCATGATATTTCTCTACAGAATGATTCAAGTAGGCATTTGGCATCCGAATCCAAAGTTGAATTTTTTTTTTTGCAAAAGTGTATATTTAAGGCTTTAAAATGACCAATGTCCACATGATCTCTGCAAAGTTGTTGCAAACAATTTATATGTGTTGAATGTAAACAAACAAACTGAATTTAGTAATGTTCAACCTAATTTGTTTGTTTAAACTCAGTCCGAATAAATTGTTTACAACCATTAATTCATTTTCTGTTCGGCTTAGTCCCTTTATTAATCTGGGGTCGCTACAGCAGAATGAACCACCAACTTATCCAGCACATGTTTTACGCAGCAGATACGCTTCCAGCTGCAACCCATCACTGGGAAACATCCATACACACTCATTCACACACATACACTATGGACAATTTAGCTTACCCAATTTACCTATACCGGAAACCGGAGCACACAGAGGAAACCCATGCGACCACAAGGAGAACATGCAAACTCCACACAGAAATGCCAACTGACGCAGGCGATCGTGCTCCCCACTGCGCCACCGTGACGCTCTTTACAACCATTTAACCTAAACAATTTTGTAAATCCAAGAAATTATCTTTTAATCTTTTTTTTGCGTATATAATGAATGGTGATGAATATTGAATGCTTGATGGTTTGATCTGTAGACAATTGAAAAAAAATATTTCTTATTGGGGCTAATAATATTGACCTGAAAGTGATTTTTTTTAATAAAAAAACTGTATTTATTCTAGCCAAAATAAAACAAATAAGACTTTTTCCAGAAGAAACAAATATTATTAGAAATCCTGTGAAATAATTCTTGCTCTGAAACATAGTTTGCAAAATATCTGAAAAGGAAAAAGAAATACAGGAAGGCTAAGACTTTGAGGTTATTTTAAAAAGAGTAACTGTGACATCACACCTTACAATATCACCTTAATGACCCACATACATGGTTGAATCCCCCTAGGTGTGTAGTGAGGAGCAGCACATTATTTCTGCTTAGTGTGACTTGAACATTAGCTAAAGGGCAGAGCTGACACCAGCATTAGTCACCCTGCTTACTGGAAGACTCATTCAGAAACTCATCCCTCAAGTCTCTCCAGCATCAAATCTTGGTTTTCTAAGAAAAACAAGCACTTGGTTTAAGCTTTAAGGTGACATATTATTTGTGTGTGTGTGTGTGTGTGTGTGTGACAGAGAAGGCCTACGCTTATGACGAGAGACTCATACAGTTGAACGCAAAATTATTAGCCTGTCTGTGAATTTTTTTTCTTTTTTAATGTTTCCCTAGAGATGTTTAATGGAGCAAGAAAACATTTTCATGTTCAATTTATTTGATGGAATAAAAACATTTTTAACGTTTATTTTAAGGCCAATATATTTAGCTCCCTTAAGTAAATATTTTTTCGATTGGCTACAGAACAAACCACTGTTGTTCACTAACTTGCCTAAATAATCTAACTTGCCTAATTAATTTATTTAGCCTAGCTAATTTATTTTTTTTGCAAAATAAAAAAAAGCCCTGTCATCACAGTGAATCTAGGCTAAAGAAATTAGTTACTAGAAATTTTTATTTTAAAAAGAATACAAATTTTACAAGAGAAAATAATTTTAAATTCCACTGAATATGCAATATACAATGAAATTTAGAGAATAATTCAATGCACTTAGTCTGGTTTAAACAAGCTTTGACTGAATGCGTATTGCTATAACATCACACAATGTAGATCACACACGAAACCCCATGACACGTCTATTACAACTCGAGGCAACACACACCAAACAACCTAACGCAATCTTATGGCAATTTGTAACTTTTGATTTAGTGGCTATTTTGTATGAATTTGTATGATCTCATTCGTACAATTTATTGCGATTTGCTTATCTCCCAATGACGATTGGGTTTAGGGGCGGGGTTGGGTGCCATGCCTCCTTTTTAAAATTGTACGACTGAACTCAAACAAATTAGCCACTAAATTGACAAAACGTAAAATAGTTACGTTTTCTCGTGAGATCAGGCTGGATGACCACATTCTGTATGGAAATAATATAATGTTTCGAAATACAAACCTATGCAGATTTCACTCAGTGGTACGTCTGAAATTTGAACAGTGTCCTGGCTTAAAAAAAATTATTCAGGAAATCTGCAGCAGTTTTTAAGGGCTTGCATGCCAAACTGCAACATTTGCCTTATTTTGCTTTAAATTCAGCGATCGCAGAATCCTGGAGGGTCTGCATTGTAAATTTCAGCTGAAATAACAGAAATGTCAAACTGCATGAGTGTTGCTGTGAGTGGAAACATGCAGATTAAAGATTAAAAGGAAAGTTCCAACACAGGCTCATTTTGAAAACATACCCCCATATTCATTTCTGGAGAGCACGAATTATGTAGCCAGAGCTGCACTTCGTCTTTAAAACGAACGCTATGTGGCAGTCTGGCTTCTTTTTGTGCTACCAGCTGACGTGCTTACCCCCATGTGGACTGCTTTTCCGAAGTTAGTTTGCTCAGTAGCTCGCCATGTATGTTGATGGACTTGATACGCAGAGAAGAGTTCATCCCAACAATAGGGTTTAAGTCTGGTGAATTACAGTTCCAGAAAGCAGGTAAAACAAAAACAAAAGGCAAAAAATTAAATAAACAAGTAAATAACAGGATGAGACCGTGATCTGAAACCCTGGATTACTTTTGAAAGCACTGTTGGTTTGGTTTATGGAAGTGGGTGATCAGGTCAATCTGTGCTTTTGAAAACATTATTGGTTGGGTTTACAGAAGTTGGGGGTATCAGGTGGTAGGTCAGTAAGTCAGTTAGTCAATCAACAGCAGCCTCTGGTGGATTTACGTGATAACAGCAGGCACGAATGGCACTCTCAAGATAAATTTGAGATCTGAAAAAGCATACACGGCGGCCTCTGGTGGATTCATGAAAACAAAAACTGCAAAAAATATACCTCCTAAGATGTATTTCCTGATCTCCAGAAATGTATATAGGGGTACGTATCAATAATGAGCCTGGGATGCAATGTTCACTTCACCCAAAACCTGAAAATTTCAATACTATCTCACTGCAGACTTGCATAAGTTCAGACACAATGCACTCAATGGAGCTAGTGACATCATTGTGAGGGGTAAGGTTAGAGGCGGGGTTAGGTGTGCACACTAAAAGGATTGCATTCAGCTCAGTTTGTGTCTGCATCTGGTCCACAGCCAGACCCTTGACTACAGAAAATTCAGTTATCAATTATTCACTCTTAACTTGTTCCAACCTGTTTGACTTTCTCTTTTCTGTTGAACACAAAAGAAAATATTCTGAAGAAAACCTGTAAGCACTGATTTCCATAGTATTCGTTGTTTTCGACTATAGTCATTCTTGAAAATATATTTAGTGTTTACCAGAAGAAATAGCTTATATTAGCATCACTTAAGGCAAGGTGTTGAGTAAATTTTTGGGTGAGGCGAACTGTCCCTTTAAGGGGCAAAAATGTATAATAATATCCCCTTGCATCATCACTAGTGGAGAGAAATCTGAACAGGACATTTTTCACATGCTTGCAGAAAATGGCCTACCAAAAACGGTGTTGTCACCCCCCCACACACACATTTTCTGGGTTGGCAGATGCACAGTGGAACAGGTTATAGCACTTAAACAAGGGAACAATTCTGATTTTCATGACATTTTGTTTTGATCAAAGCTAATATGATAGTTTTGTACAATGTATCTTTATTTTTGCATCAACTGATGGCAGATTAATTATAGATGAGGGTAGAAGTGGGGCTCATTGGGTAAAATGATATGGCCTCTGGAGTCTGACAAGTGTGGCGTTGTTTGAGCCTTCCAGCTCATGCATCATCTGTGAGCGAGTGAGTCCTGAGTCATTGTCTTTACAGCGATGAGTCTGTGTCTGCTTATAAACCCACTTCAGGTGCATCCCCAACTGCACACCACTGATAGACAGACAAAACAATGCATATGAGCGGAGCTGGACAAAATGTTATGGGGAAAAACATATCGAAAACATACTGTATAGCTACATTTTTATTGTTTTAAATGTTGACGTCTGTTCCAAGGTTAATTATGTTATAATAGACTTGAGTTGTTTTATGACACTTTTTGTTATAATTCAAACGTTGTTAACAATTTTTTGCTTTAAATTGTTGTTTTGACTCAGTTTTGCATTATTATAATATTATTTTAATTTAAAAAATTACAAATATTTTTTGTTTTAATTTAATATAAACATATTTCCCAATTATAACTGATTATGTGCTCATTTTTTTCTTTTTATCTAATAATTATGACCTAATATGTATATCATAAATATAGCTTTTTTGTCAAATTTGACTTTCATAAAGATTTAATGTCAGAAATTAAACTTTTAGCAATTAATGGTGAATAACTATGTCCCAATTTTCACCTTTAATTTAAATTAAAAAATTTTAATTTTACCTTTTAAAATTGTTGACATTATTTTTACATGGCGGCGCGGTGGTGCAGTGGTGCAGCAAGAAGGTCACTGGTTTGAGCCTCGGCTGGGTCCGCTGGCATTTCTATGTGGAGTTTGCTTGTTCTCTCCAGTTTCTCCCACAGTCCAAAGACATGTGATATAGATGAATTGAATAAGCTAAATTGTCTGTAGTGTGTGAATGAGAGTGTATCATTGTTTCTCAGTGATGGGTTGCAGCTGGAAGGGCATCCGCTGCATAAAACATATGCTGGATAAGTTGACGGTTCATTCCTCTGTGGCTTAGTTCCTTAATAATTATCACTTTTTCTTTTTTACTTTTACCTCATAATTATGACTTATGTCTCATATGTGTGACTGTTTATTACTGTCATATTATTTATAATTTAATATTTTTTACATTTAAGCTCATAATTCAAGTTTTGTCTTAAAACTGATTTGCCCTTTTTATTTCTAAAATATGTCTTAGTATTTAAATTATAATTTTTGTTTTTTAATTTAAACATTTGTATGACCATTTAAACATTATCTCATAATTATGACTGGTGTACTTACATTTCTTTTTTATTTCTTCTTGTCATAATTTTTTCTTTTTAAAAGTAACTGACGTTTTGTCATAACTGTGACTTCATATTTAACGCAATAATTAAAATTGAATGTAAAATGTACATTTATTTATATTATTTATCTAATTTAAATTATGAATATTTTTATGAATATTTTTATCTATCATAATTTATACTTTATCTCATGATGAAGATCATATGATAATTTAATATGTAATTTTCATTAATTCATTTTCCTTCAGATTAGTCCCTTTATTCATCATGGGTCTCCACAGCAGAATGAACCATCAACTTATCCAGCATATGTTTGTCACGGTCACCAGTGAGCTTCAGCCAGAGATCGCTGGTATACACACTCACATTCACATAACCACATATCTGGACTCAAATGGACTACATATTCAGTCATGCCACACACACACACACACTCAAGACACGACACTCAAGACACTCTCTCACACTCGCACACATTCACAGCTGCGGCTCATTCCCACTCATTTTCAGGACTATATATTTCAGTTTGTGTACCCCTCTCATTGTCTGTTGTTATTTTTGCGTTACTCCTATGATGTCCGTGTGTTCCTGGTTTGTTTTGCCTTGTTTTAGTTTTCCTCTTTTGTTATAGTTTTTTTATTAAATCTCTTAAATGCTGCGTTTGGATCTGCTCTGTCTCTTTCCCCTCTGAACCCTGCAACGGACCGTAACAATGTTTTATGCAGGTTTTTCCTGCTGCAACACAGTACTGGGAAACACACATGCACACTCATTCACACACACACTTAGTATAGCGCATGTCTTTGGACTGTTAGAGAAACCGGAGCACCCGGAGGAAACCCACACGAATATGGGGAGTACATGCAAACTCCACACAGAAATGCCAACTGACCCAGCCAGGACTCGAACCAGTGATTTTCTTGCTGTGAGGCGACAGTGCTAACCACTGAGCCACCATGCTGCCTAATATGTGATTTTATAGCATTGTTATAATTAGAACAATCTCATAATTTGTATGTTTTTAATTTGACATTTTTACTGTTTTGGGGGGGTATAACTGACTTTGTCACAACCATGACTTACACACAGATTATTTTATCAGGATGTAGCTTAAATGATTAATCAGTTGTGATTCAAATCTTTGTACCTTGCATAAAAAATTATTTTAAATTTTCAGGTGACACACATTTTTTACATTTTGTGTGTTACAAAGTCAGCCCAGTTACACATCATTCAGGATGCTACCTTAAATGTTAGCTGCCTATATAGAGAGCTCACTATGTTTTGAAACTAAGCTATTTTGCCCGCTGACATTGGTTTAGTTTTGGAACAAATCCCTTTGACTGAAATGGACTGTGTATTTGTGTGTGCTCTCAGGGCTCTTCCTAGCATGATGCAGTGGATCCGCTCACAGCGGCCTGGGGAAAGTGGAGTAAACATCATCACTGCCGATTTCGTGGAGCTGGGGGAATTTATCAGCGCTGTTATCACCCTCAACTACTACCTGGATGATGAGGAAGAGAACGCCACCTGAACCTCTACATTTCCCACAGCACTTGTGGTATTGATTACTTGCTCTCTCTCTCTTTGCCATATATTTTTTAATATCTTATTGATTTTAATTCATTTTTCGGATCATATAAACTCTGTTCAACTCTGATATTTTTAGGGCTAATGAAAAGCATAAGAATAAGAGTAGAGGCCAGACACGGTCAGATGGAATCATTTCAGGTTTTGTCTGAGAATGAATGGGGGCAGATGATAATATAATTTCGATAGAAAAAAATAACTTTTCCTGTTTCTCTGCTTCCCATCTGTTGGACTACTAGTTGCTGATTCACATGCTCAAAACCTTCTGATCTAACAGTACTCATTTCAAGGGAATAAATATTGTTTGTACAGTGAATGTGATGCTGAATCTATAGTAGGTTTACTTCTAGTGGTCGTAGTAACTTGTATGATTGTCGAGATGTAAATACTTGTAAACCTGTTGAATTGTAACTTTGCTCACCTCACTATTTGTCATGCCCGAAAAAAAAAAAAAAAACATATGTCAAGGTTTCCTTCGGGTGCCTTGGTCTGGTCTAACAATGTCAACAAAGTGAACTATTAGATGTTTGTATTCACAACCAAAAACTGCAAATGTGCGTAACAGCATTTTTGCCTTTCAACACTACTAATTAAGGCTTTGTATTAACATTTTTGTAGTCGTCCTTTACTTTATCCTAGAGATTATTTTATACATATCTGTGAACAACATAAATATTCATTTAATTTGCACTGCTGTGACTGTGGACTGTTAAAAGTGGCCATTCAAGTTTGCCAATGCATAAAATCCCTTATTAGTGCATCATTTGCATTCAACTGTAAACAGGCACACGTAAATAAACACACAGGGGACTTACTTAATGGGTGCGAACAGACTATATATTATAACACCATTTTCTAATTAGCCTGACTAATTGGATAAATGGCCTCGCTAATGTTTTAATCACACATATGCCAGGTAATTGAATTTGCTCAAAATCTGACATTATGCTTTCTTCCTTTGTCATTCCTGTTCAGATTAGTCTTAAATTGGCTGGAATGTTATGGTTACGTGGCGCTAGAAGTTAAGCTTGGAAAGTGTTTGAATCATGTTCAATAATTTGACAATCCCACGGCCGACCTGGGGCATGGACTTGTGTGAATGCAGTTATCATGCCTTTGTACAGTACGGAATTGCATGTAGTCGTAAATGTCGATAAATTGTACGTAAACTTTCTATGGGTATATGTCTAAGTTGAAAGTTTCTGACAAATCTGGTGTACAATAAATGTAAATACTGCATATACACTGTACCACAAGTGTTTGTTTGACATTGCGCTTTAAGTCTAGAGTGTGAATTGCTGTGTATACATTGCGTATTACATATTCAAAATAACGTTTTGACACATTATGTATTCATAAATGTATTAAATGCAGTTTATTCACAAATGACTATGACATGCAGAAAAAAAATTGTCGATAAGTCCAACCAGATAACTCGACAATACAAGATTAATTCATGTTAGAAAATCTTGTGATACAGCTTTTCAGAAGTAAAGTTTTGGCCAGTTGGTGGTGAATTCATATAAACCGGTTATCGTTATAACCAATATTGTTATCGTATGATCTACTGACTCCCAAGTAAGGGTTAGGTTTAGGTGTACATTTTTATGTTTAGTGTGTTTAACAAAAAAAAAATTGCACAATTTTGCAACTGAATTGTCGAAATAATCATATAAAATGTTCTCATTATGTAAACAGTCCATAGATGGTATCTCCAATTAAGTGAAACATGACTTGAAATCGGTTGAAGTCCATATGAGAAGCTAATTCTAATAATTAATGATCAAAAACTCTAAATTTACAGAATTCAGATACTTTGATAGGATACAATTACTTCAGGTTAAAATACTATCTAGAGTAAAAAAATAAATAGATATAAAAATTCTTGAAAATCCTATTATCCTGTATTTTATTGTAATTTCCTCCTTGTGTATTTACACAACTTACTATTTATTAGCTAATTGGTGGCAAATTTATATGAACTCGTGTGATTATTTGTTCATTTTTGTATTTTGACTTCCATACTTTGGCTACATTTACAAAAGGCTCATTCTGAAAACATACTGCTATATGCATTTCTGGAAAGAGCCAAATGCATCTTAGGAGCTATGTTTTTTTGCAGTTTTTGTTTTCACGAATCCACCAGAGGCAGATGTGTATGCTTTTTAAGATCTCAAATTTCTATCACGAATGCCATTTGTGCCTGCTGTTCTTGTGTGAATCCACTAGAGATCAACTGACTGACTGACTGAATGTCTGACTGACTGATTGACTGACCCACCCTCCTCCTTCCCTAAACCCAGCCAATAGTGTTTTCGAAAGCACTAATTGACCCGCCCACCCTCTTCCCAAAACCCAACCAACAGTTTTAAAAAAGCCCTCGTCTGATTTTTACCATGGTTTCAGATTTTACCACATTCTCATCCTGTTATTTACTTGTTTATTTTATTTTTTGGCTTCTGTTATGGTCTTACCCACTTCTTGGAACTGTTCTTCGCTGGACTCGAACCTTGTTATCATGGTCAACTCCTCTCTGAGTCTCAAGTCTGCCGACAAACATGGCAAGCTACTGAGCAAACTGGTAACAGTTGGAAAGCGCGTCATACCGCCCTCTAGCGTTCATTTTAAAGACGAAATGCAGCCATATATACTTTTGGCTACATAATTCACCGGAAATGTATATAGGGCTACGTTTTCAGAATGAGCCTATGATGTAACCAACAGCTATGTAATAAAAAACTAAATATTTTTTCTTTACGTTTCTGAAAAGCTTTGCATGTAGTTTACTGTATGTCATGAAAATCATTCCGATTCACACAGATATTCACATATGACTAAAAACACTTTATTATGCATGCCAGTAGATAGTGATTTCAAATATGTACTGCATACTGTACATAGTCATAACATAAACAGGGTGATAACTTTGTACTATCCCTAAACCTAACTCTAACTCCTGTAGTTACCTTATATAACCAGTACCTTCATATGTAAGTACACTTACTGTAAAAACTTGTATTATTGTATGAATTTGCCACAAATTTGCCAAACTTTAAAACTATAACTGCGATCGTGAGCTTATTACCCAACTGCAAATAAATTTATCTTAAAAAATATATAGTTCCAATCATAACTGATAATGTCTTTTTAAAATGCAGTTAAATTGTGCTGAAATTATTACTTATGGTCTTTTATTTTGTCTCCCACCAAATGAGCCGTGACTGCCTAAATCTATTGAAATGCAGATGAGAAGCTGATTTGAATAAATAACGATAACAAAAGTAACATTTGCGTAGATGTGTGGTTCGCCAGTTTTCTGGGATGCCGGGAGCAAAGTCCGTGGCCTCATTACATGCTTTCTCAATTACAGCAATTCATTTCTGGCAGAGGACCGCTCAGCTTGTTTTGACAATGGCGCTATGCAGCTGTGAAAAACCTCTCTTTCCCTTTTTCCAAGCAGTGTGTGCTCTCTTTTCTGATTGTGAGCCTATTAGCAGGAGCTGTTAGTCTGCTGATTGTATTTTCAGAAGCGTTGGTGTAACTGTGATTCTCTGAATTAAACTTCATGTTTGATGTTCAGTGGTTTCATGCTACAATACATGACTGACATTTTAAAACTCACATGGAGACACTTGCAGATGTGCCTCACAAATTTGAACCATTGATTTAAACCTCCTGTTGTCTTAGAATTTTGTATTAACCATTCGCTATTTAAGTCAAAAATAACCCGTCTTCACCAAACTTCTTAAATCAAACAGCTACATTTAATTTTGATCCTCAAATCTACTTTGCATGAAGAAAGTATAGACATGAGAAAAAATAGATTTGAGGTTTTCCCTCATCAGTGTGGAGTATTTCATCAAGGTTTAATCAGTGGTCAACACTCTTTTTGACTTTTGACTAAAGTAAAGGGTATATTTTCTAGTACTAAAAGTACCTGCATGAATAAAAGTTAAAGCAGCAAATTCGTATAGTCTGTGCACATGTGTGTGTGTGTGTGTGTGTGTCTGTTTGGGGAGGCTGTAGTGTCTTATGTGTTTGTCAGTAGTTTTTGTGGTGTAAAAAGTGTTTGGTGGGGAAAAATTGACCTGAAGGACAACAGTTGTTAATGTGTACAGCTTGTAAATATGTACAGAATATATGAAAATAGAAAATGATATTTTTTTCTAATGTTGGGGTTAATTCAGAAAAAGTCACCAAAATTCAAAATAAAGATTTTGTTGTTGTTAAAATGGTGCCCAGGTCAATTTTGACCAGTAAGTTAGATCAAACAAACAAACAAACAAACAAAAATATAGTTATTATAGTTTAAAATAATGTAAAGTTCACCACTGGACTGGACTGTGGCCTTCTCTTGGACATTAGCACTCAAAAAAATATGTTTAATGTTTATTCAAACAACTTTTTTTAAAATTAACTGAAACAACATAGTTCCTGGAAAAAAAACAAAAAACGTTTTTTGGGGGGACAACTTGGTACAATTTTTTATGTTCAATCCACTTAAATTTGTAATAATAATAATAATAATAATAATAATAATAATAATAATAATAATAACTTAATTTCTTAAGTTACAAACTGTATGGAAGCCTATTTTTTTACACTGTGAGCTACTCAAACAAACTGAGCTGCAGCTGCAGGCACCAGATAATAGGGAGAAAGTTAGCTGCACCATTCTCCATTACCCAGAAGTGTGTGCCTTTATTATCGCTCTGCTAGTAAATTCCCCAGCCATTGACCCCTAGAGAGTTCCTTTAAGGCTCTTAAAACCTGACTTGGCTATATGCCTGCTTGGTCAACCTGTATATTGGGGATCAGTGCAAGGTTCGGTCTTTACAAGTCAAGGCATTATCAACACACAATATGAATTCTCAATTAGAAAAATACTACAAACTATAAAATATTATTCATGAAAATACTTCACAGACAAATCCAAATGCCCAACGCAAGGGGGCTGCGTTCCAGATCAGTTCAGCTTGATGACGTATAATGTCTCCGACATAACCTGTAGCCCCATTTAGCAACTTGATAGTAACCGTCTTTTTTAAGAAGCGTAACCGATTTAAAAAATCAAGAGTGTGCTGTAACTGATGTGTTTTATGTCGTAGAATAAAACTTGAAGTTTTATCTTGAACTTGTATCTTGAGTTTGTGTTTGCCACGGACCTTATTTAAGCGATTTAACTGAAATCCTATAGAAAAAAAACATTGACTTTGAGATGAGGTAATCGGAACTGTTAAAATGCTAACTCTCTTCCGGGTTTTTGCATACAAATTGGCGTCATAGTTCCCCCACTCTATTTAGGCATGAATACACCTTGAAATAAATTTAAAACGGCAGGATTCCTTTCCTTTACAGGCAACATTGCCCCTCCTATGCAATCCTCAAAACTGTTCATTTAGCAGTGCGTGACCAATTGCGTCACTCTCAGACGCACTCCATAGTGATAGATAGATGCTGTATCCCAAATGGATTCTGTACACATGATTTGAAGTGGAGTGAAAGTCTGGGTTTTGGGTGTTTGCTTGAACAAACATATACATATAATTAATAATAATAATAATAATAATAATAATAATAATAATAATAATAATA
>CAIGQZ010032553.1:7431474-7463002 GCA_903798205.1 Danio tinwini | reverse complement strand
CACACACACACACACACACACACACACACACACACACACACACACACTCATACACTACAACCAATTTAGTCAATACATATCACCTATGTTACATGTCTTTGGATTGTGGGGAAAACCGGATTACCGTGAGGAAACCCGCATGAACACAGGGAGAACATGCAAACTCCACATTGAAATGCCAGCTGGTACTCGAACCAGCGACCTTCTTATTTTCAGATATTTATTTTTTTATGTTGTGTATTAAAGAGTAAAATTTACAAAAAAACAAAAAACAAAAAAACATGATTGATGGAAATTATTGAAACGGGAGTTTCTTGGTAATTTTCAGAAAACATGTTAAATTGAGTATTGAATAAAACAGTTGTAAATAAATAGTTTTCTGAAATATTCTAACAATGCTTATCTGTTTTTGCAAAGGAACTCTTCAAATGTAAAAGTACAGGCCAGATTTGTGTAACACTAGCTTTGCTGAAGTTGAAACCTAGGACTATTTTGCTTATTAATAAAATGGTACACTTTAGTTTAGATCACAATTCATGCTATTACTGGCTTATTACCTGCCTATTATTAAGATAATAACTGTTCATTAGCAGTCATAAAGTATATTCTTATTCTGCATCCTAAAAACCTAAACCCAACTTTAACCTTACTAACTATTAATAAACAGGTAATTAGTAGTTTATTAAAGCTCATTAAGCTAATAGTCTTACTTAACGGTTCATTAATACCCTAAATTGTGACCCTTAACTAACGTGTTACCAAATAAACAAATAACCGTAAGTAGCTAATGATCAGTACAAGTGGAATAGATACTAGCCATACGGCTTGCCATAAGCTCTCTGTATGTGCTATATCAGAAGATAAAGTCATCTTGAGTATTGGTGATCCATATTTAACAAAAAGCGCATACAGAAAACCTGAATGAAGTAATGTGACCTGTTTTCCACAATTAATTTGAATAAACCATTGAGTTGATCATAAACTTGACTACTAACAAGCATACAGTAGAAATAAGTACTATGATTTGCATAAGAATGTTGTAAAATGTTATGTTGTATAATGTTGTTATGAGACTGAATGTGTAAATTTGTGATTTGTGCAGCTCAGATCTCTACATGAGCTGGTGAAAGAAGTGCCGTGTGCAGGGCTGAAAAGGTTTCTCCTAAAGCGTGCAATTGAGACGTACCTCACAGAGAAACACTCATGTCAATGCAGAGAATGCCTAAATAATGGGCTGCGTGTGCTGGATGAAAACGTCTGCAAGTGTGTGTGTAAACCAGGAACTAGCGGCCAAGCCTGCGAACATGGGACGCCATATGATGAACAGCCAGGTATTGAAGTTATGAACTAATAGTATTATTTGAATACATATCATCTGGATTAAGTAATCAGATTCCAAAAATGTCATACCTGCGATTATTTATGATAACATCAAGTTTTAAGGTTAGACACTTCAGGTAAGTAAGATAAAAAAAAGTTCTCAGTATACATCCCCAGTTGATTTATTACATTAATAATCCTAATAGTTTTACAAGTTTTCTAAATTTGTATGTTTAAATATGCAAATAAGGAATTGTTTAATTAAATACGTGCTGATTTGCATATATATAAACAATCCAAACACTGGATGAAATCAAATTCTTGATTAATTTTTGTGTCATATTATTGTCATTTGGACATTTTTACCATTTTTCAGAAAATACTGTAAACTGCAAAATAAATAATAATAATAATAATAAAATTAAATTAATGTATTCTATAAAGCAAAGTATGTAAAAACTCAGCAAAAAAGCCTTAAGATTATAGATATAATTTAGAAAATAGAAAATAAAGGTGCATTGTTTCATCCTTTGGAAATCAATTGGATCATGGGTATTGGAAGATGGGTGTTACTAACAAAATGGAGGAAGATTTAAAGGCGTGGTCCACTACAATGTCATATTTTAAACTTAAGTTCATGTGTAAAGTACAATAATAGGCTCAAAGTTCAATGCAAAGGAAGACATAGGCTTTTACAGAGTTAGCTTAGCAAAGTCTACAGCAAACGTTTGGGGACTACAAAAAAATACATCTGGGCTAGCAAGATCTCAAGCGTTTCAGGTTTCGCACATTCACCATGCGCACACACCCCGCGCAACAAAGGGGGTAGCCAGAGGTGCTGTAATGTAGCAGAAAAAAAATGCCATCCAAACGCTGCTATTTCCACAGAGCTTCTTCTGTTTCTGTATTTGGGCTTCCAAAGGACACTACACAAAGAGAGAAGTGTTTACAGTTTAATTTTAATAATGTTTCAGAGAATTATAAAAAAAGATATAGCTAGCATTTGACAAAGGACAGCTTCCAGAATCTCTCCCACTTTAGTGCTGGAATCGACTAAAAACTCCTCAAAGAAGGAGCCGCTCCAACCATAATAGACAAAGTTGTGGATTGTGAGTCACAATCTGTAAGTATTTTTATTTGTTAAAATCGATCAACTACAGGCATAGTTTCTAGCGTTAACGGTATGTTGTAGCAAGGACATAAACAAGGATGTAAACAATGAAAAATGCTGTTTGGAAACCGTTAACAATTTAGCTACAAATTAATATTTATCCATCAAACCGCTGTAAACAACCACAATCGTCAGCAGCGCTGCAGTGTCTCTCTATGCGGCCGCTTTCCGTGCGTTCTACATCTCAAATAACAAACTCGCAAAAAATTGGTGAATGTTTTATATTTCTTACACTAGCTTATTCCAAATATATGTGGAAAGACACTTGTCAGATTTTATTTTACAGAGCAGGCATGAGGTTTCAGCTGTGTCCTATGTGTCATTTTCTGTCTGATTCAGATACAAACTACTGCTACACAGCGCTGAAGCACGTGCTTGTGACACTTTTCCTGGAGATGTGGAACATTATGTTAGCTGACCAATCAGAGCCTCTTGAGGGCAGGCCTTTCAGAGAAACTAGGAAATATGACAGCAGTTTTCATGTTAGCCAAGTAGCAGTATATAATCAAAGTAAAATATATGAAAAAATAACCAGAATTGAAGAAATGTCTTTCTTGGGAGTAGGGAAAGTTGATAATGGTATTTGATCAAAAGTTACGAGAGTAAATCAATTTTTACAAAATAATGAAGTGCAAAGTTACATAATTTATAACATACACTACTTTTTTATTTTGATTTCATTCTGACTTTAATGTTTGGTGCAGCTGAAAGGGAGACTTATGGTTTAGAGCAGGAGAAATAAACTCAATTTTAGAAAATGCCTTTTAAAGATATGCACTGCTATTGACACAAACTCCATTAAAAGAAGCACATCTGTATTTTAAGTGTATTCTCTCCACTAGATAATTATTAATTAATTATTTAAAAAACTAAAATCTTAAAACTGATAAAAATTATTTTTGTTTTGCAGTGTTTTGCCTTAAAATAAAATTATATATATTTTATTAATTACATTTTTTACACTATTGGTGGTGAATTATTTATAATTATTTAGAATTCTTTCTTTCTTTCTTTCTTTCTTTCTTTCTTTCTTTCTTTCCTTTCTGTCTGTCTCTCTCTCTCTTCCATTGTGTGTTTTTTTTCACTTAGCCTTAAATATTCACAACACAGAATCACCATGTTAATGTCTATTAAATAATTTCTCAATTAATACTTTTCTATTTTGGGAACAAAGAGTTACCGGCTAAAATGTTTTAGTTAAATCAATTGAACAATTCTAGTCATCTAAACTCAACTCAATCAGAATTTAATTTTGATATAGCAAAAAAAAATCTTAATTTAGTTCAAATTTCGTTGAAATTAACTGAATAAAATGAGTTAAAAGTAACACATAAATTGTTGCCATGACGTTTTGTTATGTCATTTTTTGTACAGTGTCATTAAATTGTAATAATGCAATAGAATAATATGCAAGTTAGCAAACCCACAATCAATGCAGCTCTGCTTGTTTAAAAGTGAAGTTGTGTTTCAGGAGTGATTCACGGAGACTGGGCCTGCTGGTCTTCATGGAGCAGCTGCAGTGGAGGACAGAAGAGCCGCAGACGCTCATGCACCCGTCCTGCTCCTTCAGGCGGCCGCGACTGCATTGGGAACACTGAAGAGAGGACAGCCTGTGAAGATGAAGAGGAATTAAACCACCTACGGTGAGAAGGGTCTACAACCAGTTCAACATGAATGTAGGTCTATAACTGTCACGTCTGGGTTCACTCAGGAAGGCAAAGGATCGCAGGAGTTATCAAAACACGTAGATTTATTGATTAACACTCACTTGGAAGACATAGGGAATACAGGAGACTCAGGAACGACATGGGGGGGCGACAATGCAATTTTTACATTTGTATAAATAATATTTTTGAAGGTCAGTATTATGAGTCATTTTACAGCTGTTGTCCAATGACATGCCTAGATAACCAACTGAACCTATTCTACTTATGCCTCTAAATCTACAGTAATGTACTGTCATCATGGCAAACTAGTTAGAATTTTTAGAAATTAGAATGTGTTTAAAAATATTATCTTTCTTTCTATTTCTGTTAAACAAAACTAAATATCTGAGAATTCAAACTTCACAAAAGGTCTAATAATTATTATAACAATTAATAAAAAATTATTATTTTAAAATTATTATAATAATTATAATAATTATGGTTAGCACTGTCACCTCACAGCAAGAAGGTCGCTGGTTTGAGTCCCAGCTGGGCCAGTTGGCATTTCTGCATTGAGTTTGCATGTTCTCCTCGTGTTTATGTGATTTTCCATTGGTGCTCCGGTTTCCCCTACAGTTCAAAGACATGCACTATAAGTGAATTGGGTGAACAAAATTGGCTGTAGTGTATGAGTGTGTGTGTGTGAAGTAGAGAGTGTATATGTGTTTCCCAGTACTGAATTGCGGCTGGAAGGACATCCTCTGTGTAAAACATATGCCAGAATAATTGTCGGTTCAATTTGAGCCTCGACTGGGTCAGTTGACATTTCTGTGTGGAGTTTGCATGTTCTCCCCATGTACATGTGGGTTTCCTCCGGGTGCTCCAGTTTCCACCGCAGTCTAAAGACATGCGCTATAGGTGAATTGGGTAGGCTAAATTGTCTGTAGTATGTAAGTGAATGAGTGTGTATGGATGTTTCCCCAGTGATAGGTTTCAGCTGAAAGGGCATCCGCTGCGTAAAACATAGGCTGGATAAGTTGGTAGTTCATTCCGCTGTGGCAACCCCAGATTAATAAAGGGACTAAGCTGAGAAGAAAATGAATGAATGAAAGTATCACTCTTTTGACATTTTTTTAGAGCAAGATGCTAATGGTCTAATTCAAATCAGTGATTTATGCTAAGCTAAGCTAAGCTAAAAGTGTTCCCATCATACCTGGTGCCTTATGTATCAACTATGTGTACGCACAAAAAGTAAAAAAAAAAGCGTGCACCAGCTTTCACACTTATGGTCAGATTTACTAATACTGAAATGAACAAAAAAATATGTATTTATTTATCGATCTAAATACTCTATATGATTGTGTATTTAAAATAGGCATTTATTTTATGATTATTTATATTTTATATATTTTTATATATAACATAAATGTATTATATTTATATATTTATATTTTATTTATAACTCTTTTTTTACTTGAATTTGTTTAGTTTTAACTTTATTTATAAATATTAGAGAAGTTGCTTATAGAATAATACCATACATGCATTTACTGTATAGGTAAAGTCAAACTCCGAGCTTCCAGTTGTCATTCTGTGTGACATCAAACTTCCGTGCGCAAAAGATCACAGCTACCTGAAGTGTCCATCTGTTGTACCCTTTAAAATCCTTCATTCCGAAGGGCTCTTCGAAGTGACCAGTTTTCAGCACTTCGGTTTGAAACAACACTTTAATATGTTGGTCATTTTTTGTTTTCACCCTGAAGTGCCCTTTGAAGGGCGATATATATCCCATTTGGAATGCACCGTGAATGTGGATGGGATCCTGCATGCACACAATTTCATTCATTCATTAATTTTTTTTTTGGCTTAGTTCCTTTATTTATCTGGGGTCGCCACAACGGAATGAACCGCCAACTTATTCAGCATATGTTTTACACAGCGACTCATCATTGGGAAACATCCTTACACACTCATTCACACACATACACTACGGACAATTTAGCTTACCCAATTCATATATACCAGATGTCTTTGGACTTGTGGGGGAAGCCAGAGCACCACATGAAAACACGGGGAGAACATGCAAACTCCACACAGAAATGCCAACTGACCCAGCTGGGGCTCGAACCAGCAACCTTCTTGCTGTGAGGTGATTGTGATACCCACTGTGCCACCATGCTGCCCCATACATAGTTTCATACACCTGAATTATTTTGCACATATGCACATTTACAGATTTGTTCATATGCTTTAACATGATTTCAATGTAAGTCTTTGTACATGAGGCCCCTGAATATCGGCTGAACGGATTTAAAAGTGGTAAAACTCAACTGTTTAACTCTAGGGGATTTGTGGGGAAGTTTTCCTTTATGACTATTTTAATGAGCATTTCTGAGATGTTTTATATAAGTGGGCCGCCAATGTTACTGTGCATCAACACTGCCACTGTGTGGAAACTCACTGACTTACTGATTCTGACCTGTTTTCAGCTCAATGGAGCCTCACTGCTTTGATGATTCAATTAAACCCAGGGAAAGCTGTAAAACTCCGCCCTTCCTTCCAAATGGCTTTGTTTTGGTAATAATGATTATATGAATTGTTCTCCATTCTGATGTAGTTAAATGTGTTTTTGTGATGTGTTACGATGTTATTCTCTTGTGTCTATTGCAGTATCCCAAAGATGTGTATCCGGTGGGCAGTAAAATCGAGTATACTTGTATCGAAGGCTATCATTTGATTGGCAATGCTATAGCTAAATGTCAAGAAAATCTAAACTGGCTGCAGTACCCAGTGGAGTGCAAGAGTAAATTTACTCCTGATTTTTATTTTATTATTATTTATTATAATTTTTTTTTGGTGGTGTGTTTATTCAGTCAGATTTTAATTCTTCATTTATTATAAATTACATAAATATTAAAATATAAAAATAGACAATATGATGAGTATAAGTTTAATATAAAGTATTTTATAAGGTTTTAATAATTATTGAAAACTAATTTGTAAATGATAAAAAAATCTGTATTATACATAATTACTGATTAATTCATAACCACATTGAGATTTGATTTCAAATTTTTTTATTTCAAACAATTAGTAAATTAGATTAAACAGTATATATTTGATATTATATATATTTTTATTAGGCAGATAATTATTATTCTTAAATGAATCATGTTTATTTATATTTCATAAAAATATAAATAATAATACTAGTTAATGTAGTCTATTTTACATAAGAAACAGTCCTTTTTAATTGAGAGAAAATAAAATTAGTGTTTCATAAGCAATTAATAATAATACTTATTTCATAAATAATAAATACATAAATAAATAAATTAATAACACTCATTATTGCATTAATAACATTTATTATTTTCATTGTGGGGTATTGTGTGTAGAATTTTGAGGAAACAAATGAATTTAATCCATTTTGAAATAAGGCTATAACATAAAAAAGTGGAAAAAGTGAAGCGCTTTGAATACTTTCCAGATGCACTGTATATTTAAATGTTGCTTATTTTATTTGATATATTTTATATTGGATAATTTATATGTTTTATACATTTTATAGCAATAAAAAATGATATATATTGAAATTGTATTTTTTTTTATATATAAAAATTATTAAAATCTTGCTGCCTTCATTTTTTTAGTTGAATCAAATAAGCTTTTCTAGTTATCTCAACTTAACTTTGCATAACTTAATTTTTTGTTGAAACCTGATTAACTTATTAAGTTAAAGTAACATAAGGTAAGATAAGATAAAAAAAAAAGGTAACAGGTAAAAAAAAGGTACCAAAAATATTTGTTATGATGACTTTTTGGCATATCATTTGTTTTTTTACAGCATATAAAACATATTGCTTTGCTGTCTGCAGAAACACAATGTGATCCTCCTCAGCTTCCTCCAGATGTCACCGCAACCCCCTGGAAACTGAGCTATAACATCGGTGAAGCCATCGCTCTCTCCTGTCCTGAAGGCAAAGTCAAAGAGGGTCTGGATGAGATTCAGTGCAATGCTGGCCTTTCCTGGTCACCCCAACCAAAAAACACCAAGTGTCTCACTGGTACAAAACTAACCCCAATCCATTTCTACAGCATTTACTCAACTGTAATATGAATGGGAAAGTCATTGATGCACAATAATAATGTAAATAAAATTATGTTATTCACAGCAGTTATAAAGCCAACGGTTGCACCAGTGAAATGCCAGCCATGGGAGAACCTGGCAAAGGACAAATGTGTGTGTAAAGTTCCTCATCAGTGCAAGTATGTTCACCAACACTCCACAGAGAAACATCTTTCTCCTAATTTTCTTTCCATTCCACCCATTATTTACTCACTCTTATTTGATGAAAACCTATGTGAGTTTCTTTCCTCTGTTTAACAAAAAATAAGATATTTTGAAAAAAACAACAACTGGTAGCTGGCACCAATTGAGTTTCATAATACTTTTTTTTTCGACTTTGAAAGTCAGCTGATGCCATCAACCAGCATTCAACGGAAGGAAAGAAACTCAAATAGTGTAAAAGTACATGAGGGGAAAGAAATTAGGAGGTGGTTGTGTTTTAGGCAATCCCTTTAAAGGTGCAGTATGTAAGTTTGACACCCATTGGTTGAACTAGGTATTTAACGCCTGGATCAAAACAAACGTAAGCGCGGGTTGCCAGATTGAGTACAGGAGCGAGTGATTTAAACTGTGTTCTAAATAAAAGCAACGGCACGCAATAGAGAGAATATTTTCCATATTCAAAGGAGTTTTGGTTCTAACCAACACCTCAAATTGATATATTACAAACGGCTTCTATTTCTCACAGCTAGACATGTGAAACCTATGACAGTGATCACCTCAGGTAAACCTTGTGTGCTTTATTCAGTGTTAAATGCTAACAATGTGAGTTTGAATGCCATTTTACATGACATTTATTGCCATATACTGAAAGCAGCAGCAGATAGTTCACCTCAGATCTTGAAAATACAATAAACCGTTTGAAAATGAACTTTAGAACTAAACACATATGAGTGATTCAGCATCTACATTTAATGATGTTAAAGAGGGTTAAGATGTATTAAATAGATTATAAACCTTACCGCTTTGTGAGTGAGTGCATATTCTGTGCTTCCAAAAGGCTGTATTTAAATTTCTGTCGTGTTTTGTCTGGTGCAAACGGCCAAATTGCTCATCACTGCGTATCTCGTCACAAATCGTGTTGTTAGGACACGCGGTTACAATGTAACCTGCTCACCTAATGTTTACGTTCATAATATTTATACCATTTGCTAATTAATAACCTCATGTGGAACTGAATCTGTCTCATTTTGACGTCTGATACTGTCCACCGGAAGTCGCATTTTCGGTCACGAATGCATGCTTTCAGAGCCTTTCTGAATGAAATATGCTGTTTTCCAACAAGGCAACCCGGGGTGCTAAAATATAATTGGCTAAACTGGCATTGTGCAGGTTCAATTTACCTAAACAAAGACAGCGTTCCGGCACAGAAAAATCATTTTCAAAGCAGAATATCTGACTTCAGCATTGTTTTTCACTTAAACAAGTATGTTTACTTGCGATGTTTATTAAATATCTGCACACATATTATGGTATTTTTATGATTTATAAGAGCCAAAAACTTACATACAGCACCTTTAATCATTTTAATTTTATGTTATCATTTTCTGCCCTAAAAGCAATGGCTCTGCCAAAACCTAAAAGTCCCAGAAGATGCACATGCACATCTGGACAGACCATAGGTGGTGCTATAATAAGAAAATGTATGGATTTGTTCATATGTCTGGCACCATACAATCAGTTTCTTCATCAATGCCTCCTTATCTAATGATTCCAGCATTTATTGCAGGTTAGTTAAAATGAACAAACATATATATTTGTCTTATGTATTATAATTAAGAACACTTAGAGTCAAAACAATTGTAAAGTGAACCCCCAACCCTGCTTTTTCATACCATTTACTGGCTTATTACCTGCTTATTATTAAGATGTTAACTGTTTATAACTACACTTTTATTTTACATCCTTAATCTTACCCAATACCTACAGTAAACCAAACTACTAATTTACTAATTATTAACAAAGACTATAGAATACACAACACATGTCACTTGTATAGTTTTGAATGGGAAAAAAGTGTAACGGTCAACATGGCGAATGAAGCCCCACCTAATAGTACAGGAGTCAATCAGCAATCACTTTAGACTGACGATTCTCCGAGGGAGGGTCTCGGACCAGCCATGAGTTTCTGCAAATTTTGTGTGATTGGAACGTTTAGAAACAAAACTCAGTTGTTGTTTTATTTTATTTGTGATTCCTAATTTGAAATGTAATCATAAGCTTGGCACACAATTTTAGAGAATTTGATGTTTCCCCATTCAGACAAAATGCCCAAGCATACTGCCCGAGAGGTGTTTCAAAGATGACCACCTAGTGAAATGACTTGCCTTAAAGGGACTTTGGTATTAATAAACAGCTAATTAGTAGAATACTGATCTAAAAATCTTAGTTTATGGTTTATTAATAGAGTGAATTGTGCATTAAAATAAAGTGTGACCAAAGAGGCTTTTGTTTCACCCTTTAAAGGGATTAGGGCATAGGCTGAGCCATACTCATATTACTTTAAAAAAGGAGGCATTTCCCAGCAGACACTTATCAGTTTTATATGAAATAATTGTCGAGACATGATCCATGAGTTTCCATCAACAGTTGAAGAGTTTAGATGCGTAAACCTCTAAATACCATTAGAGATTTTCTTCTAAAATGAAAATTTTTATTAGGCAGCTGGGGTAGGTTCAGTAATTTCACTTTCATGGCAAAGGATAAGTCCTTTTCATGGTCTTTAAAGTGAAATAACATAACATAAACAAAGGGGGCTGACAAAATGTTTCATTTTCGATACAAATTTTAGACGATACTTAGAGGTTTTTGCATCTGAACTCCAGTTACTTTGTGGATTGTGCTTGGATGAACGCTGCTATTGGCTATACTGGTCTGTTTTTGTTTTTCTGTCCTTTACAGGTCTTCTTTAGAGGTGTGTGTGACTGATGAGAAACGCAATCGGATACAGAGGCTGAGTGTGTGTAAAGTACAGGCCATGCGGTGTCTGGGTCATCAGTACAGCCTCGCTGAAGACTCCGCCTGTCAGTGGACTCAACCATCAACCAATAACTGTACACACTGCACATTTGGAGAAATGTGTGACGGTGAGAGAGACCAAAATAACATACAACATAGCAGGATTTAAGTCAGTATGGGGTTAGGAACATAAGGAAGGGTATTTTTTTTTCAGCAATGTTTTTCACAATGTATTAGGATTCTTTTTATGTTTTTGAAAGAAGTCTCTTATGTTGGGCAAGGCTGAATTTGTTTGATAGAGTAACAACATAAGTATTTATTTGATCTCTGGGAAAAATGATATTGATTTCTAATTTATTTCTACATGTTTGAGTAAAATGAAGTTAAAAACAAACACATGCTGAAGATATTTCTTCCAAATTGAAAACAATTTTTTTTTTTATAAAATAACAAAATTGTGTCATGATTTATGACATGTTTATATTCTTTTAATGCCTTGGATGTACTGTTTTAACTTCAGAATAATTAAGAAATCAATATTTTGTGGAATAACCCAGATTTTCAATTACAACAAATGAAATAATGTAATATTCTGAGCAGATTTTATCTGAGACAAAACGGGGTTACATGCCTGTGTATATATGTATATATTTGGAAGAAGTGTTAGTAGACCTTTATAGAATAAACCAAATATTACAATTTTACTCAAACCCATACCTACATAATCCAGTCAATCCAGATTCTCTTAATTATTTCCACCGCTTTTGCCATATTAGATTGCTTTTTGAAATATCACGATACTGAATACTGGATTAAAGATGCTGAAAAAAAACTTTTCTCATCACAAGAATAAAACACATTTTAAAATCTACTAAAGCAGAAAACAGCTATTTAAAATTATTGTATTTTGCAGCATTACTACAGTTTTTCATCAAATAAATGCAGTCTTAATGAGCAGACTTATACTAAAAACTAAATAAATATATATTTAAATTTTTTTTTCAAAAAACTTTGTAAAAAACATAAATAACACAACATGATAAAACATTTTACAACATAAATTATTAACCCAAATGTAAATGTGACATAATTTGTTATCAATGTATGTTTTTCAAAATTCACATTTTAAAGTGACTGAATTTCATTAACAAATGATGAATGTTTCTTCAAGTAATGCTTGGAAACTGCCTTTTTTTTAAGGGATGGTCCACTACAATATCATATTTTAAACTTTAGTTGATGTGTAATGTAGCTGTGTGAACATAAACAACATCTCTGAATGTAATACGCTCAAAGTTCAATTAGCTACGACATTAGCTACATTTCCATCCACCTATTTCTATGCAAATTTTGCATATGCGCATAAAACACCGGTTAATGGTGCCAAGATGTGCAAACATTTAAAAAATGCGGCTCAAAAACATATGCGCATAATTGAGTAGGATAAACATTTTATTTTATAAGAGATGTGCATAAACTAAGACGGAAACACTTTTTTCGCACAAATTCCAGTATGTGCATTAAAAAAGGTCATGTGGATTTGTTATAAGAGATGTGATGATATAAATTTGCGCGAATGGATAAACCAGCAGGCTGAGCACATTGTAAAACATCTGAAATGTTGTTTTGGTCATTTTAAAATGCCTTAACTGTTTCAGTATTAGTGTTATTATATTATTAATGACCTCCAGAATCAAGTCCGTGTCTGACACCTTCAAACACAACCGCGCATTCACTGCGTTTCAGGATTGCCTTGTAAGGCGCAAGTCATTTACTAAATAAAGTCAGTTTTTACTGTTGATATTTGGTGCAAGTTAGTCAGGAAGTGACAATTTTTTTTCGCTTTGACTCGTTGGATAAAAACGCTGCTTTATTTGCACATCTTTTATGTGATTATCCAGTTTTGCACATAAAGTTAATTCAAATTTTTTGATGGAAACATAGCTAGAGGCTTTCACAGAGTTTGCTTAGCAAAGCCTACAGCGAATGAAATTTGGAAACTACAAAAAAAAAACATCCGGGTTAGGGAGATCACAAACGCTTCAGGTTACGTGCATTCACCACACGCACACACCCTACGCAGCAAAGAGTTGTGGCCAGAGGCACTGTAATGTAAGTTAGCAGAGAAAGCTAAAATGCCATTCAAATGCTGCTTCTTCTGTTTCCGTATTTGGGCTTCCAAAGGACACGACACAAAGAGAGAAGTGCTTACAATTAAATTTTAATTTTGATTCGGCCAAAAAGTCCTCAAATAAGGAGCAGCTGCAACCATATTAGACAAAGGTGTGGATTGTGAGCTGCGACCTGTAAGTATTTTTATTTGTTAAAATTGATCAATTACATGCATAGTTTCCAGTGTTAATAGTATGTTGTAGCAAGGATGTAAACAATAGGAATTGCTGTTTGGCACCGTTAACAATTTAGCTACAAATTCATATTTATCCGTCAAACCGCTGCAAACACCCACAATCTTCACCAGCTTGCAGTGTCTCTCTATGCGGCCATTTTCCTGCATTCTACATCTCAAATAACAATCTCACAAAAGATATGTAAAGGTTTCATATTACTTAAACATGCTTATTCCAAATATATGTGAAAGACATGTAATGCGTTGAGTAAGATTATAAAAAATAATGTGATTGTTTTACAAATGAAGCATGAGCACACATTGTTTTGCATCTTATAACACAACTAAGCCTTAAAATTACACTCTGGACCACCCCTTAAAAAAAAAAAAAAACTTAAAAGTTCCTGAGCGAACTTGTGGCTTGAAAATGTAACATCTTAAAATAATTGTATTCTGATATGTTTCTGTCTTTTTAAATCCCAGCGGGCACCTTGACATCAAATTGACATAAAAAAACAATCAAAAATGCGAATCGATGTGATGCCAAACCTTGACGTCCATTTGACACTGATGCCCTTTTGATCACCAAATTATCGATACAAAAATTGCAAGAAAGATTTTATTCGCCTGAAATCATCAATTCCAAATTTACACTGGAATATGTATGCCTACAATGCATGTAAACTAAAGTGATATCAAAATAACACCAAATTAACAACTAAAATTGGGGTCAATAACGTATCAAAAATCAATTACAAGACATTCCTGCAATTTATTTTTGATGCCAGTGTTAGTTGTTTGATCTGACTGTTTTCACATAGTCAGTTTGCATTTTTGGTGTATTTTTTGATGTCGCTTTGACATGAAGGTGCCCCCTGGTATGTGGTTGGGAAAAGGTCAATTATTCTGCAATGTTTGGCTGTAACAATTGTGTTGTTGTAGAGCAAACAAACAGCTGCCGTTGTAAGACAAGTGAGGATTGTTCATCTACGGACGCCTGGATCCATGTGTGTGTTCAGCAAGACAAAGCGTCTGCTCCAGTGACCGTGACTGAGTGTGAGGCGGCCATGAGGAAGTGCAGAGGAGAAACCATCGACATTGTCAGCATTCAGGCCTGCCAGTCATAAACGCAAAGCCTCACTGACCAATTAAACATTCAACCCACAGTTTATGGTGAAATCACGGTAGCATTTCTGTGTTCTGTGTTTTAGGATTACCATAAAAACACAATAATATGCTTTAGAAACAACAAAATGGCTTGACAGGTGGAGTTGATTGTGTTTTTTTTTTTATACAGAAAGTTTGGGCAGTAAAAGAATAGCGTCAATGACATATTTTTGTAGAACTACATCACCCCTGTTTCCCCAGCAAAAATCCAACAGAATTTGTAAAATGGCTTTGTATTATTGCAGAAGATAAACTTTGTGACTAATACAATTTCATTCATTCATTTATTATCTTTTTAACTTAGTCCCTTTATTAATCTGGGGTCGCTACAGCTGAATGAACCGCCGACTTATCCAGCATTTTTTTTTAACCATCGGATGCCCTTCCAGCCGCAACCCATCTCTGGGAAACATCCATGCACACTTATTCACAACAGACAATTTTTAGCTTACCCAATGTACCTGTACCGCATGTCTTCGGACTGTAGGGGAAACCGGAGGAAACCCACGCAAACGCAGGGAGAACATGCAAACGCCAACTGACCCAGCCGAGGCTCGAACCAGCGACCTTCTTGCTATGAGGCGACAGCACTACCTACTGCGCCACTGCGTTGCCACAATACAATTTATGATTTATGATAATTTTGACAAAAGTTGTTATTTTTATTTTTAAAATACAACAGTACATAATAAAACAAAATACAAAGATTTTTTTCTAATTAAACAAATTTATCACTAGTATAACTTATTCAACCTTCCCTCTCCCTATTTCAGTCACAATGTTTTTAAATAATCATAAAGATTTCAGAAAATAAATATCATTTGAAAAAACAATGTATCCAAATATATCTTTTGTAAAGTACTGCAAAATCAAAGGCTTTTCTCTTTTAGTAATAGAATATTGAATGAATGTTTTTATGTTTTGTTCAAATAATTCAAAATGCATGTAATGCTGTCTCAACTTAAAATTTGATCAAATAAAACCATCAGCAGTAAAAATAAAAATATATAGTTTGTATACTATGTAATGCAACCTTCATTAAACTTTCAACTATTTCAGTATTGAAACATCGTTTTCCCTCAAAGTCTGAGTATAGGAATAGTTCACAAGAGTGAAGTCAAACAGGAGAATGCCGACTAGTGGGTAAATTAGATTTTTTTTTATACCCCCACTTATGCCTTGGAAGTGCTTCAAAAATTACTACAGCTATTTTATTATGTCATGTATTTTATTATGTATAAAACATGATCATATCTTGAGCTTGTATTAACAACAAACATTTCAACCATTTAAGGAAGAAAAAAAAAGGTAACACTATAATAACTACACACTATGAATCATTCTTTAAGCATTAGCAAAAAGTTAATTCATTATCTGCAAAACATTAACTCTTCATTAATAGACGTTAGTACAGTATGCAGTTTATAACTGCAGATAAAAATGCTTTATGCTTGATTTATAAGCACATATATAATGTGCTTAATGACTGTATTTTCTTACTTTATTATTTTTTCATTACTAAATTATTGCATCATTTACAAACCAGTTATTTGAGAGAAATTCTGTTTTTTTAAAGATTATTCAGAATGCATAAGTAAACATACACTCTCAGAAATAAAGGTACGAGAGCTGTCACTGGGGTGGTACCTTTTCAAAAGGTACACATTTGTTCTTAAAGGGTCCGTATTGGTACCTCAAAAGTATATATTAGTACCTACAAATTTTAAGAGGAAATTATTTTTACTTTTAATGTACCAATATATACCCTTGAGGTATTAATATGAACCTTTTAGGTACAAATTTGTACCTTTGGAAAAGGTACCACGCCAATGACAACTCGCGTCTCTTTATTTCTGAGAGTGTGGTTAACATTTATATATCTGATTATTTAGGCATGTTAATAAATGGTTTATTAACTTAACATTTATTAACATCCAGTTTTGTGACGTAATCTAAAGTGAGGACTATTTATGCTTTTTAAATGCCTTATAAATGACAATTACAGGCTCAGTTATACTCTAAACAGAAAAAGACAATAAACAACTTTATTCATTTCTATTCATTTGAAGATACAAATAAAACTGTATCAAATTAAAATAAATCTTTGCAATCTTAATGTAAAATTACTGTGCAGTTTAAACATCGCTAAATAATATTGAAATGTTGTATTATAATATATTGTTAAATTATTAAATTGTTGTTGTTTTTTACAATTTGATGTTATATTTTGACACTCCTGTTATTTAGCAATGTTTAAACTTTACAGTAATTTTGCTTTTTAGATAAGATTGCAAAAATGTAGCTCAGTTGATACTGAGCCTTTAATTGACATTTATTATGAATGTATAAAGCATAAATAATCCTTTAAATAATCCTTTATTTGAAGAAGTTAAGTTAATAAAGCATTTATTAACATACAAATTAACTATTAATATATGCCTGAATAATAATATATAAATGTTGATTAGAATAGTTTATTAATAATTTACTAACTCATTCTAAATGATCTTAAAAACCCATCTACTCTTAAAAACAAATGATTTGTAAATAATGCGATACTTAATTTAGTCATGAAAAATTAATCAGTAAAGTATGAAAGAACAATCATTAAGCACATTTTAAATGTCCTTCTAAATCAATAATAGAGCATTTGTACAGTTATAAACTGCTTACTAACGTCTATTAATGTAGCGTTAATGTTTAACAAATAATGAATTCACTGTTTGCTAATGCTTAATAAACGATTAACAAAAAAAAAAAAATAAAATACAAACAACTAAAATGCTAACTTGTTTTTGGCTCTTGGCCCAAAAAATACAACATACCTTCTGCAGTCCACTCATCAACATTTTTGATCTGTTTTCCTGTAAGACAAGTGTATGTAATAAAAATGTTTTGACCATTTGTTTACTGTACACAACAGGGCTATTTTTAGCGGCTTGAAAATTAAATCGCTTTCAAACTTCAAGTATAATATAATATTATGATACTTTATCATCTCCATTTAAAAAAAAATAACAGGTCCTATTGCAAATACATATTGCACATAACATGATCAGGTAATAGCCTATTAGAACAATATTGGTTTATTATAACATTAAGGTATATTGTATAAAAACATAAACCAACTTATAATCACCTGTGAAAAGTCATCAATTTGCTTCTGAAATTTAAGTCTCAAAGCCTTTCAAGACCAGAGGCTGTTCAATGGTGTGCAGCTTATTGATTTTTCCTGTACATGTTGATGACGCATTGATTGTATTTCAAAATATGTGTTTTTAAGTGTGCAAATATGGAATCTGCATAAATAGGTGCACAACATTGATTGTTTTTATCCTTCACTCTGTCAAGAAATTTGCATGCGTGTAGCCACATAGTGTCTCAATACAAAGTAACATCGCCATCTACTGGCCTGGAATGCATAATACTGCATTTATAAGAGTTTTTCTGTGGAGTTTGTATGCAGAATCTTTTTAAAAATGCTGTTTTTAGTACACTGTTACTTAAACAATGTACAAATTTTAACTTGTTGCAGACTAAAATAAAGCTTAACAATGTAAATCTGCTCCTTTCTCGATTACTTGCATCCCCCTTCCAAAAAAAAGTCTTCCAGTAGACCTGTTTTGGACTTCTAATGAGCTCAGAAGTGTTACATTGAGCTAGATCCACACGTCCTGCCAAACTCCTGACAACCAGCCCAGACTTCGCCAACAGCTTGTCCAGCATCAGCATCGCAGCCAAATAATTAACCTGAAAACCATGTCTGTTCCTATAAATGCCTTTTTTTTTTTTACACCCTCCATTACTGCTTTAACATTGTGGCGAGGAAGTAAAAGGCTAGGAACTGCTGCCAGGTGCAAATTTCACAGCCTCCCTATTAATGTGCAAACAAATCCAATTACCTTTAACTGACTGAGATCCCAATGTGATAAATTGAATGGGAAACGCTGTTTGTGTGTTGAAACTGGAGCTTGTGACCTGTGAAAGATTTGTTCTGAGAATTGTGCTTCAAATAACACACTTTACACTGAAAAGATATGTTCAGGTTTCTGTTAAAAGATGATGATATCTATTCATATCAACGTAATTATACCACGAATGTCATTCATGTACATTTTCTGAACTCATCGTAGAGTTTTATGCTAAGTAAAAAAAATGACACAAAGTTCCAGTCTTGTTAAATCATTAAAAAAAGGTTTATTACCAATGTAAAACGACACTGCGCCTTTTCATAAACACTACAGTATCTTCACCATGCCTGACACATTTAGAACTGTTATTAATAAGCAAGACCCATGCTGAGCCCCTCCAATCTGGACTTATATCACACCAGATGGATAGACATGCCACCCTTTACTGACAATCTCTTTAAAGGAATCACAGTTTCGAAAAATAATTCAGAGCGCTAGGTTTACATTGTATATGTACATCTCTAAAATGTCCATTTATAGATATATTCTTATTTACAAAGGCTTCTTCAGGTATTGTATACTCCTAAAGGCTGAAACAAAAGGAACAAAAATAAAGTTACAGGATTTTCGGTTTATGGAAGACTAAATAATACCCTTGTAAAAATATGGTAACAGCCAAAGAATATGTATATAAATAAAAACGGATCCAAAGAACCAACAGTTACCGCGTTTGATCGTGTTGTACAGTGTTTAAAAAATAATAAGCATCATAAAGGTTTAGCATCGTAACCTTTGCTCTATTTAGCACTCTCGGACGCCTCAATACAACACCTGTCTCGACAAAAAGCACAGCATATGAATGGTGTACGAACATAGCAGTATTCATACTACAAACCTTTACTAAGCATAATGTAGATGAACATTCATTTCAAAATGAAAATCTGTCATATCGATCAAATATTATAGAGTGTTTGTATGACTACTGATGTTATTACACAGATATTACAGGTATTAATGTTGATTGCAGTAAGAAACTGGACAGAACTCACCAAAAGAAAGCACTGGTTTGGGAAATGGCAGTAGTACTGTTGATTGGTGAGTGTCATACATTGTGATAAATTGCAGTCGTTCGTGACTGAATTGTGAGAGAGAGGGAGAGAGAGAGAGAGAGATCTTAACTGGACACCAGACAACAGAGACCGAAGAAACGCCGCTTTCTCTGCCGGACCATCGGGTATGGTGCCAGATTCAACAAACTGCTGTCATCTGTATTCATACAAAAACAGATAAATGTAGAGATCAATGGTAAATTGTTGCTCGTATAGGGATAGTTCACCCAAAAACAAAAAATTATGTCATCATTTCAACCCAGGCTCATTATATATATCATGATACGTACCTCTGGATACATTTCTGGATAGTGTGAAATACATCCCAGGAGGTACATTTTTTGCAGTTTTTTTATATGAATCTATCAGAGGCCACTGTGTACGCTTTTTCACATCTCAAATTTCTCTCACGAGTGCCATTCACACCTGTTGTTCTCAAGCAACTGACTGATCAACTCACGGTCAACTCCTCTCTGTGTCTCAACTCCGCCACTGGGCAAACTGGTAACAGCGGAAAAGCTGTTCAAACAGAAGCCATTGAAGGCATCATACTGCCCTTTAGCATTTGTTTTAAAGTAGCTCTTGCTACATAATGCACTCTCCAGAAATGTATATGGGGGTACGTTTTCACAATGAGCCTGTGCTGCATTGTGTACTCACCCTTGACTTGTTTTAAACCAGTTTGAGTTTTTTTTTTCTGTTGAACAGTGTTGAAAACCTTCTATGGTCAATAATAAACAAAAACAAAAAAAAAAACTAACTCAGACTACAGCTCTAGAGGTGTAGTTGCAAGCGTACAAGTTTGCGATGCAGTTTGCGAATGTTCGTTGGAATGACGGATTTGGAAAATGTCAAAATCAACTAACTTTTTGCTTCAGTAGAAGAATAAAGATATTTTTTTAATGCTGTAACTGTGTCTCTCTATGATTCAAGTACAAGCGCTTAATGTTTATTTGAATACTAATTTAAAATGTTTAATATCATGTCAAGAAGTTGGATCAGTCTTGTTTTTATCAATAAATCATCCTAGTGGGCAATTTGATGTCAAAACTTTACCTCATTTTGAGTAAATCAATTTAATGTCAATTGACTACCTAACAAATGATGACAAATGACATCTAACATTGGTGTCAAAAACACATCAAAAATTGAATACAGGACTGTCTATTATTCGATTTTTGACACCAATGTAAATGTCAATTTGACATCAAAGTAGTCAATTGATATCAAATTGATTTGCATTTTTTATTGATTTTGCATTTTTATTGATTGATCACTGTTTACTGATGTTGATTTAGCATCAAGGATTGATTTAGCATTCTTCCTGTAATTCTTTGTTTAATATTTTGAACCATTGTAATGTATTGCATTTTTAATCAGTACACAATGACTGCTCATTGAATGATTGATTTAAACATTTTATTACTGACTTCTATAGCTTTAAATGTCTTGGGTACATATACTGTAGTACTTACTTAGCTGAGCTTCAGAGACCTTACAAAACAGGTAGATGTCTTAGATCTTATTTTTTAACTAATTGCTGGCATTTACCAGACCTGCAACTAAAACTAAAGGGAGAATGCTTGTTCAACTGAGACCTCGTCGTTATTGAAAGTTTTGATAGCCCAATTTCTTCAAGCGAATTAGTCTGTAATGGCCCGTTTCCACTGAGTGGTACGGTACAGTACGGATCAGTTCGGTACGCTTTTATGGCCATTTCCACTGTCAAAAGTGTACCGAACCGATCCGAACCGTACCACTTTTTCGGCACCCTTTCGAAAGGGTACCAAAGACGAGAAAGGGTACTAAAAGGTGGAGCTACACGCGCAGCTGAATGCTGATTGGTTTACAGAGATACGTCACAATCTCGTGGAGCTAGCCAGAATCAAAACAATGGAGCTGCCATGTTTTTAAATGCACAGCCGAGACAACTATATGCATATAATAACGATACATGGATGACCCGGGCTCAAAACAAACCTTGTCGTTGTCTTGATGAACAACCACAAAGCCAAGAATCTGCCGTGTCCTGTTGTTGTTTGACGAGGCCGTCTAAAAGTCTAAACGTGCCAGCGTTTTTTCGCTTTCTCCAGGGAGCTGTCAATCGCGTCTTAATTTGATATAACGAACTTCTTGAGCTAATAATAATAACGTGCGTGTGTAATTAATGAAGCGTCTTCGACATCTGATCCATTCAGAAAGAAAAGGACAAACGCGAGAGTGAAGCACAGAAAAAAGGAGAAGCCCGACAGGATTACAAGGATTCCAGACAGGAGCAAATAGTTTCAGCAACCTGAATCATGAACAAACTGCCATGTTTATCATCGCCTTTTGGACAATTATGAACTCGGAATGATGGTTTTACTCTCTAACAGAGGCTACATGTGCTGGTGAAGATAACAGACACAGATGAGAGGTTAGCTCTGACTGTGGGCTACTGTATATGTTGCATGTTGTTTTTGAACTCAAATAAGGACTTAATGTATGCTGTGTGTAGTTTATCTGTAATTGGTAACATATCTGAGACTGTAAGGGTCTGTATGTGTTCATATATGTTGCATTTATTTATTTATTTTATTTCATTGCAGACGTTACAGTAGGCTGTAACACTGTCATTGATCTGCAGTTATAATCAAATCATGTTCATAGAAATGTTAGTAATAAACATTAATAAACAAGCATTAATATGTTTAAAGCATCTGCTGCTCATATAATGTGAACGACCTGTACAGCTTTACTGTAGACATTTATTCGAGCGAGAATGACGTCGACTGAAACTCTCTGTAGTACACCACGCCCACCAAAAGGGTACCCTTTGTAGTGGAAACGCAACCGTACCGTACTGTACCACTCAGTGGAAACGAGCCATAATATCAGTGAGCGAACTTGTGTAAGTGAACATTACCTTGGTTCTTCAGCGGTAAAGGCATTGTCTCCCTGAGTTTGCTTAGCAGATTTTTCATGTCTGTCATGTCCCTAGAACATCGAGAACGTGTTTGAGATTCAAACTATCAGTTTAACACTGAGCGATTCTGCTCAGACTATTTACCTCTCGATGTTCTCGATGTCTGTGGCCACCAGGAAGTATGTGTGCGGACAGTCCGGTGGAGTGGAGGACGTGTCTTCCAGGATCGGGATGTCAGAACTGTCCTCCTTTCTACTGTCCAACTTTGTAGCTCCCAAGTAATGTTTTCCTAGAATACATACAATGAGACATCACATTCATAGATGTACACGCAAAAAAATAATGTTTATTGTTTGTTCAAACTACATATTTAAAATAAGCTGAAACAGCAAAATCTTTTCCAACCCAGGCTCATTCTAAAAACATAGTCCTGTGGACGTTTCTGGAGACAGCGAAATATGTAGCCGGAGGTACGTATGGCAGCATTTTATTTTTTAAACGAACGCTAAGGGGTGGTATGACGCCGTTCCTTTTGCAGCTTACCGGCTGACCGCTTACCTCCGTGTGGAGGACTTTCCCGCAGCAACCAGTTTGTCCTGTTAGCTCATCATGTACGTCGGTGGACTTGAGACACAGAGAGGAGTTGACCACGATGACAACAATCGGGTTTAAGGGAAGAGCGGTTCCAGAAATCAGGTAAGATAAAAACTGAATCCAACAAATAAAATGAACGAGTAAAAAACGGTGAGAATGTGGTCAAATCTAAAAACGTGGTAAAGATCAGACGAGGGCTTTTCTTTTTCTGGACGGCTTTTGTAAACTGTTGGTTGGGTTTAGAGAAGTATGTGGGTGGGTGGGTCAATCTCTAAAATTGGTTGGGTTTAGGGAAGGAGAAGGCTGGGTCAGTCGATTGGCCAGTCTCCCAGTCAATCATTCAGTCAGACAGACAGACAGACAGACAGACAGACAGATGGACGATCGACAGCGGCCTCTGGTGGGTTTACGCAAGAACATCGCAGGAGCAAAAGGCACTCGCGAGATATGAAAAAGCGCACGCAGCAGCCTCTCGCGGATTCCCGAAAACAAAAGCTGCAAAAAAACATACCTCCCGGGCATATTCCGCGGTCTGTTGAATTTTATCAAACAAATTAAATTTAGTAATGTTTACCTTAATTTGTTTGTTTAAATTCAGCCCAAATAAATTGTTTACAACCACTTTAGTAAATCCAAGGAATCATCTTTGAATATTTTTTTCAGTGTAGACTATAGGGCAGTGCAAGCAATTTTAGTTTATAATTTTATCATAATTATTAAGACAACACTATAAAATGATCATGAAAATGGCTAAATACTTTTCCTATCCTTCAGCACCCAAACCGCTAGTACTGGCAGCTTTTTAAATCAGTTTTATCTAAACAATTTTGGTGACACTACAATAAGTTTGTATTACATAATGTTAATTAATGCATTACTTAACATGAATTAACAGTGAACAATGCAAGTGTTAAGCATTACTTAATCTTTGTCAATGTTAACTAAACATACAGTATCCTAATGTGTTATTAACTAATTTGAACAAGTCTATGTTTCAGCATAAACTTGGTTAATGTTAACTTACATTCTAATGCACCTCTTTACATTAACAGCCTGATAAGTTCATGTTTACTTACAGATGAACGAATGGAGTTGTTCATAGATTAGATAGCATGACTTGACAATGAACAATGCAATTATTCAGCAATACTAAATCTGATATATAAACTAAACATGTATTACTGTGCTAATAAATACATTAGTTATCACATTAGTTAGTGTATTAGTTAACATAAAAAAATAATGAACAAATGTTAGTAACACATTAGATAATGTTGAAGTAGTGTACACATTACAATAATGTTCATAATCCCATTAATAAATGCTTTGTTAATGATAATAAATTAGTTTAATAATTCATTTTAAGGTTTCAACTTTAGCACTCCAAAACAGAAATGTTGTTCAACCATTTATTAACATGATTTATGTTCACTGCTATTTCTTGTTAACTATTGCATTAGCTAACATGAAGCAATACACCCTTAATGAAAAGTGTTACCAAATTTTTATAAAGGTGGTTGTATATTTGTATTAGATATTTTATAGAAAATCTGAAAAACAGCATGGGTAAATTTTTACCATGGTGTTAATTTCATGGACTTTTGTCCTTCCAGTGTAAACTCCAAATAAACCAAATCACAGATGATTCATCAATGTAATAAAGAGACACTGTGCACTTTAGGCTTCAGATGTGCACTTGAATAGAAAAAATACTGTACACAGAAACATATATTAGAATGTCTGCCTTGTTTTATTTTAAAATAAGTAAAGTAAGCAGTTAGTAATCAAATGTTTGTTAGTATATATGTATTTGGTCTTAAAGTGACATTCAATACATGTTCAAATGTTAGTTTACCCCCCAAAATACATAACTCATGCAGTAAACTGACACTGAGGAGAAGAAACTTTTGAATAAAGTTATTTTTGTTTTATGTGCACAACAAAATGTTTGTAGCTTCATAATATTCTGACTAAACCACTGAAGGCATATGGTCTGGTTTGAGGATGTTTTAAACGTTTTCTAGAATTTAAATATATATATATTTTTTTGTTTATGGAGGATGAAAGAGCTCAGATTTCACCTAAAATATCTTAATATTAAAGAATTTTGAAACGACATGAGAGTAATTAATCACATCATGTTTTTAGTGTTTTTGGGTGAACTAACCCTTGAATGAAAAATAAATGAGTGAATGACATGGAAGAATAGGAATAACTCTAACAACTATAGCAACTTTAACAGCCGATTTGAATGTTATTACTCTATTAAATGGGTGTTATCAGTGGTTATCAGCTGATAGATATGGGCCAGTAGGGGCATTCTGAGCTGATCCATCCACATGGTTAATTAGCTATAGATCCCATATGGCTGCGGCCGGAAGTTAACAAGAATTATTTATATTATTTATTAAATTTCCCATTAATTTTATTTTATTAATGCCTACTCCTACCACAACCCTAAACCCAACCATCTTAGTATTGTACAAACAGATCTGGATCTGTGGATAAATGATAAAATCCTTCAGAGCCTAACAGTAGGCGCAGAAGGCCCCTACTGGCCCATATCTATCAGCTGATAACCACTGATAATGCCCATTTAATCGAGAGATAACATTCGAAGTGGGTGACTTTAATAAGAATGAGTGTATAATTAAATCATACTATTAAAAAGTGTAATGAGATTTGATTACTTAATTCACTTTCAGTATGTTAGAATGTTTTATTTACCAGGGTATATTGTTTATTTCTTTGGTTTATGAGTATTATCTACACCACTACAAATGCCCCTGCTGAAAAAACCAGCATATGCTGGTAAGGTATGTTTTGATGCTGGTATGCTGGTCTTGCTGGGTTCAATGCTGATTTTGCTAGCCTTGATGCTGGTTTTGCTGGTCTCAATGCTGGTCTTACTGGTTTTAATGCTGGTCTTGCTGGTCTCAATGATGGTCAGGACCAACACTCAGGCCAGCAAAACCAGCAAGACCAGCATCGAGACCAGCAAAACCAGCATTGAAACCAGCAAGACCAGCATCAAAACATACCTTACCAGCATATGCTGGTTTTTTCACCAGGGGCCTGCTCCCTCAAATAGTGTACTCTTTAACAATATTAATACAGAACAATTTCGGATACAGCCAAAGTCTGACAAGTTTGTAGTATATTTCCTCCTCTGTCTGATTGTGCTTAAATCCACAGTAAGGGTGTTACATATTACACAAGCACACTTCAATTAACTGACAAAACGTAGGTTTGCTTTTACATACCGCTTAAAATTGACGTTAAGAGGCAAAAATCTAACAATAAAATTGGCTTATGTTTATGAATTTCTCTGATAATGTAAAATGCAACCCAGGCTCATTCTGAAAACGTAGTCCCATGGATGTTTCTGGAAACCGTGAATTATGTAGCCAGAGGTACGTATGGCTTCATTTCGTTTTTTTAAACGAACGATACTGGGCGGTATGCCATTCCTTTTCGCGCTCACCAGCTGACCGCTCACCTCCGTGTGGAGAGTTTTTCCTGCCGCAACCAGTTTGTCCCGTTAGCTTGTCATGTTACGTCGGCGGACTTGAGACGCAGAGAGGAGTTGACCACGACGACGGGGTTCGAGTCCGGGAAAGAGCGGTTCCAGAAATCAGGTAAGACAAAAACAGAATCCAAAAAATTAAATGAACGAGTAAATAACAGGGTGAGTAATGCGGTAAAATCCGAAAACGTCGTACAAATCAGATGAGGGCTTTTCTTTTTCTAAACGGCTTTTGTAAACCGTTGGTTGGGTTCAGGGAAGTAAGTGGGTGGGCCGGTCAATCGATACAATTGGTTGGGTTTAGGGAAGGAGGAGGGTGGGTCAGTCAGTTGATTGGCCGGCCGACCATTCAGTCAGACAGTCAGATGGTCAGACAGACAATCAGCTGACAGCGTCCTCTGGTGGGTTTACGCAAGAACAGCGGGCGTGAACGGCACTCGCGAAAGAAATTTGAGATGTAAAAAAGCGCACACAGCGGCCTTTCGCGGATTCGCGAAAACAAAAACTGCAAAAATACATACCTCCCGGGATGTATTTTGCAGTCTCCAGCAACATCCACGGGACAACGTTTTCAGAATGAGCCTGGGTTGGTAAAATGGGTACATGATCATAGGCATTGTCATCTTATGACATGGGGCATAATCAGTAACTCAGCACTTTTTTCTATTGTATTTATTTTACTGTTTGTCATTTTTACTGACTGTTTCAACTGTCTATAGTTTGTTGATTGTAAAACTACTCTAAAAGAAAATATCAAAAGGTTTGGGGGCATTTTGGGGTTTTTAATCAATGCTTTTTTGGGGTTTTTAATCAATCCATTTTTTTTTCTTCAGGGACCTAGAAGTCTAGGACCTACTTGCCTCTGAGTGGCAGAAACGACAAAATTTGACCTCAGGGCAACAGTCAGCTTGTCTATATTTACTGAGCTCAAATCACAGACACAAACAAGTAAACTCCAGCCAACAAAGAAAGCTCTAGATTTGGACAAGCCAAGCTTCACGGACAGCAGTTTCCCCCCAAGGCGTCCTCACAGCATTACCTTTCCTGTGGAGCTGCAGGGACCCCAGCAGACACACAGATTTCAGCATCTCCGTCAGGTACATCTCCAGACAGCACTGCAGCTGGATAAAGAGGCGGCAGATCTCCGGATGGATTTCTCCATCTTCTGGGCTGTGAAGAAAAAGCATCAATAATGCATTTTAGATCTGGATTCTGCAGAGTTCTGGCCCCGAGCCCTGCGCTTCAACCTGTCTAATTTCTCACAAGTTAACATGTCCTTGCATTTCTGCAGTCGACAACAACCCATCACTGAAAGCATACTGTATATCATGCTGGATGATATATACTGTATAGCTTTATGTGTGTGTAGCATTTTTAGCCCTTTGATTATTGATATATGTTAGTTTTATTGGTTGAAAACATGTCCTAAAAATGTTTTGTACACTATAAAAGTAACATGATCAATAGGTCACACATTTTTGCTACTTTAAAGGATTCACTTTTTTTTGTGCACACATAAACAAAGTCATGAATGTGCACACTGATATGACACTGCGAGAAGAAACAGCTGAATAAAGTCATTAATTTCTATTATGTGCACACAAATGTATTCTAGTAGCTTCATAATAATCTCATTGAGCCACTGAGGATGTACCATTGCTTTCCATGGAGAATGAGAGAGCTCTCGAATTTCTTCTAACATATATTAATTTGTGTTCTGAAGATGAACGAAGGTCTCAAGGGTTTGGAATGACATGAGGGTGAGTAATTAATTGATAGAATTTTCATTTCAGGGTAAGCTAACCCTTTAAGTTAACTATTGTTAAAGTTTTACAATATTTAACATTTAAATACAATTTATTTTAATAGTTCGATTTTATTTGTATTGAATGTTTCAGCCTTATTACTGCTTTCATTATTAATTTTTTTTATTTAATGTAAAATATAAATAACATTTTATTTGCAAGTGGATGAAATAATCATGAAGTAATGTTTCCTATACTGTACGTTCATGATTTTATAAAAGGGGCAGCACGGTGGCTCAGTGGTTAGCACTGTCACCTTACAGCAAGAACAACCCAGGCTATATACATTTCTGGAGAGCATCAAATACGTCCCAGGAGGTACGTTTTTGGCAGTTTTTGTTTTTCACAAATCCACCACAGGCCGCTGCGTGCTCTCCCTCGTGTGTGTCATTTGTGCCTGCTGTTTTTGAGTAAATCCACTAGAGGGCGCGGTCAACTGACTGACTGACTGATCGATCGACTGACCCGCCCACCCCTTTCCTTAAACCCAACCGACTGTTTTAAAAAACAATTCAGAAAAAGAATAGCCCTCCCCTGATTTGTACTATATTTTCAAATTTTACCACATTCTCACCCTGTTATTTACTAGTTTATTTTATTTTTTGGCTTCTGTTTTTGTCTTTCCCGCTTTCTGGAACCGTTCTTCACCAGGCTCGGACCCCATCGTTGTGGTCAACTCCTCTCTGCATCGCAAGTCCGCCAATGTACATGGCGAGCTATTGGACAATATGGTAACAGTGGGAAAGCCGTCAATACGGAGGTAAGCGGTCAGCTGGCAAGTGTGAAAAGGAACGGTGTCATACCACCCTGTAGTGTTTGTTTTAAAAACGAAATGCAGCCTTACATACTTCTAGCTACATAATTCACATTTTCCAGAAATATATATAGGGCTACATTTTCAGAATGAGCCTGTGTTGCACAAGAAGGTTGCTGGTTTGAGTTAGGGCTGGGCTAGTTGGCATTTCTGTGTGAAGTTTTCCCCTTGTTCATATGGGTTTACTTCAGGTGCTTCGGTGTCCCCCACAGTCCAAAGACATGCGCTATAGGGGAATTGGGTAAACAAAATTGGCTTTAGTGTATAAGTGTGAATGTGAGAGTATATGGGTGTTTCCCAGTACTGGGTTGTGGCTGGAAGGGTATCCATAAAACATATGCCGGAAAAGTTGGTGGTTCATTCTGTGGCGACCCCTGATAAACAAGGGACTAAGCCAAAGGAAAATAAATGAATGAATGAATTAATGAATTTATAAAAACAAGTAACAAAAATATTTTTGTTTTTACAGTAGGTAGTTTAAATTCTGCTCATTTTAATTAAAAGTTTCCTTTTTGACATCTGAGAAATGTAAAAAAATGCGAAAAAAGACAAAAAGCATATTTATACAAAAACAACTATTTAAAGTATATTATACATTTATTGATTCATTCATTTTTCTTCGGCATAGTCCATTTATTCATCTGGGATTACTACAGCAGAATGAACTGCCAACTTATTCAGCATATGTTTTACACAGAGCATGCCCTTCCAGCCACATCCCTGTACTATAAAACACACATACACTCTCACATGCACACACATACACTACGGCCAATTTAGTTTATTCAATTCACCTAAAGCACATGTCCACACAGAAATGCCAATGGACCCAGCTTGTCCTCAAACCAGCCCCCTTCTTGCTGTGAGGCAAGTTCATTTTTATATATATTATATTAATTCTGTCAATGTTTGTTTTAATGAAAACAAATGTTTTAAGCTTTAATGTTTTTGTTTACTTTAATAACCATAAATAAAACATAATATTCTAATGACCAAACACAAAGCTCATTGAATCTTGGCAGTATTCAAGAAGCTAACAATATCATAGTGAATATATGATGAATATTCAATATACACCCCTGTTTGCTGCATGTTTACAAGGTTGTACAGACAATCTAGAGCTCTAAACACATTAGCTCAATAGCGAGTGAGAATTCGTAGAAAATCTGATTTCTCAGAATCCTACGCATGTAATTACTGCTCTGTAATTCCCAGGTGAAATGCTGTGGCATGGCGGAAACTTCATTTTCCTGTTCTTCAATTACCTGGAACAGAAGGATGGCACCAAACTCATCCAGGACAAATCATGTAAAAGGTCTATCAGGCACAACATGGCCTTGGTGGTAAATTGCCACATTAACTAGCCTACCTATAACAGTGACTACATGTTGAGCAACACTCAAAACTGAATCTATTTGACCAAATTGCTTTATAAAATGCAGTCAAATTATCTATACTAAGAAATTTCACTCCATGTTCATGCAAAGGTCAAAGTAGCATCCATGTTAATGGAAAATAAAGCTTATAGGTATTGCTAAATAATGGTGTGAAGGTAAAGTTTCAGCTTTATAACATATACTAAAGTAATATAATTATATATGATATGATTTTATAACAGCTCACATGCTCATCAGATTCTTACATAAAGCTATCAATGGTTTTATTATAGTAAAAGTGCAATGACCACGATTAGTGTATACAGAAAAAAAACAAACTTTTTGGTTTGGCAAAAATCTGTAAAAATGTCTGTATAACTACATTTAGCATGTTTACTTAACCTAAATAAAAATTTTCTTCATTAAGTTAAAAAGATTAGTTTTGTAAGCAAAACTTTGCATGGTAACCCAAAAAAGCTTCTGCCAATTTATTACTTTGTTGAGTTAATTTCAGACCTCCTCACTTGAAAAAAAATAACAATAATTTAGTATTTCTAATCCTAACAGCAACGGCATTTACTTATTGCTGATAATAATAACATTAATGTTATTATTAACAACAACAACAACAACAACAACAAACAAAAACAACAACAACAACAACAACAACAAAATACTACTGCAATAATAATTTACAATTATTATTCATTTGTAATTTATCTTTGTGTGTGTGTATTTAACTGTTATATA
>CAIGQZ010032553.1:7412827-7426474 GCA_903798205.1 Danio tinwini | reverse complement strand
TTTTGGGTGAGATGTCCCTTTAGCACAAGATGCTGTTGTATCTACTTTTTAATAAATTATATAAAAAAGCAGGGCTTGTTAACTCTGCTTATAGAAAATGAACCACAAATATTTTTAAATGTCACTGACAACCCACAAGAGATGACATTGCAGCCATGAATTCTGATCTAGATATGATATGATAGATATATAATTTTCTATCATAGATTAGGGATTGCACCATGTTTTCACCATTTTCAGTCTGACCATTAGCTTCCACGTTTAGAGTGGCAGTTCTTCACTGTTTATTCATCCACAAAATTCTTAACTACACCCCTCTTACCATTACATACAAGGGAATGATGCAAAAACAGAAAGCCCCACCCCTACTCAATATTCTATTTCAGATGGAAGCACATGTTTTCCTACAGGACTTGAAAGTATTATCTTTAGATATTAACTGCACAAATATCTAATCAGTGAATCGTATGGCAGCAACCCAACAAATTTGAGCATCTACAGTAGATGTGGTCAATATCTACTGAAGTACAAACTGAGCATTAGAAAGAGGAAGAAAGGTGATTTAATTACTTTGGATGTGGTATTTTTGGATCTGGTTTGAGCATTTCAGAAAATGTTGATCTACTTGGATAATAGCAAGTGAGCGACAGTAATATTGATTAAAATGCCTTGTTGGACCAAGAGAGTCAGAGAGAATCACCAGAATGGCTACAATGATAAAAAGGCAGCAGCAATTCAAATAAACACTTATTAAAAATGAGATCTGCAGAAGATAATCTAAAGCTTGAAGCAATCCTTGAAGCAGAAGAGCTACAGCAGCAGAAGAGCACACCAGTGCCAAGTAACTTAAACCTAGACTACAAGTTAGACAGGCTTAAAAAATTAAACAAAAAAAATGTAAAAGACTGCCTAATTAAAGATTGGTCTGATGAATCTGGATTTTTGCTGTGGGATTAAGATGGCAGGGTCAGCATGAACAACATAATAGAATGGATCCATCCTGCCTTGTATTAATTGTTCTGGTTGTTGTCTGTATAAAAGTGTGGGGGAGATCTTCTGTGCACTTTAGTACCATTTTTTAAATGTCTGATTCTACAGCCACAACAAGAGCAATGTGATAATACCATGTATGAACCAAAATGTCAGAAGAATGTTTCTAGCACCTAGCTGAATCTAGGCCACACAGAATTAGGGCAATTCTGGAGACAAATAATTGTCCAACCTGGTACTTGCAAGGTGAATCAAATTAATTATGTTACAGTAGCTACTATTACTTATTCACAACTACATCTGTGACATATATTTTACATTGGTAAATAGTTGCATATTTTTGTCATTGAATTATATTGGTTTATGTGGTTCAGATGTCAGCAACGCACAATCTAGTAAAACCTGCATATAAACTTTCTATTTGGGCAATGCCAAAACTTACTAATGATTCTGGAATAGTTACAAGAAACAGCTTGAGTTCACATGAGTGAACAGTGGTCAAATTTGGTCAATGAGTGAGTTTACATAAAAATTCTTAAAACAATAATGCATAAGCTGACAATGCATGTCTTCGGGTAAATGTGTTAAACCATATTCCTATACCAACATTAGGCCTACACAGCTTAAAGGAATTGGTCACCAAAAAGTTAATTACACCATCATTTACCCTCAAGCCATCCTCTGTGTACTGTATATGACTTTCTTCTTTTTTAAGACAAACACAGTCGGTAGTTTTAAATTTTATCCTGGTTCATTCATGCTGTACAATGGTCTTGGGTATTGGCCCTCTTTTGAAGCTTCCAAAAGCACATAGATCTGTTGCAAACTAACCCACAAGCTGGCAGGGGTTATATGCATGTCTTAGAAAATGGACCAATGTGTTTTTGTAACAAAAATATTCATATTTTTTTAAGTTACAACAAAATCACTGACTTCGGGTGGCTGCCAAATGTGCATTATCTACTTGGCTGACCTCTGACATGTGTTCAACTAACAGTAAAAAAGTCATATACATATATATATATATAGAACGTGGCTTGAGGGTAAGTAAATTATGGGGTAATTTTTATTTTTTGGGTGAAGGGTTCCTTTAAGCTAAACAGTCGATCAACAGTTGAAAATGTTTGTCCATTACCCCAGTTTTGCCAGGCATATAAACACACTAACCTGCATTCAGTTCATTTACTGTAGTGTGCATGTGTGATACGTGATATGTGTGATATTCATCAATGAAAGTGCCCTCATGTCAAATCATGTAAGCACATCCAGTCAAAGCCAGCATTCCCAGGTAAGGAGAACAAATATCTGAAACTTTTTTCCTTAAATAAATGAATAAATAATACTGGACACATGGCAGGCATAGAAATTTTAAATATGATAGGAAAATGCAAGACTGATATTTTGCAACAATACAAGACTATTGATTCTGCATTTGAAGTGAGTACTCATAGCAAATGGGTTAAGCATGCAAAAGACAATCCATTTTGAAATTTACCAAAGCTTTATTATGCATAGTAACCACAGATCTACTACCACAGTTAAAATTGCTAGAGTTGCAAAGCCATGTGTCATTTGTGCTTATCCTAATTTAACAACAAAACAATATTAATAAACCAAACTTTTTGTTGATTTATTCAAATTTTCACTAGGGATGCTTGCGTTTTGATGTGAATAATTTTAAAGAAAGTATTTTATATAATAATTAAGTTACTGAATTGCATATAAACTATTAAAACAGTTAATTAAAAAAAACATTTTCAGATAAAGTGAGCGTACAAGAGTTCATATAAATGCATTCAATGCTAAAACGGCTTGCCACACGCTTTCTGCCTGTTAATGGGGCAAAGACTCGTCAAACACAACACGCGAGCTTGCAGTTCTCGCCCAAAATAGAGCACTAAATCACATTGCTCACTTCACGCCATAATCTGTCAAACGAAATGGAAAAATCAACCCGAAAAAAAGGAAGCGGCAACTACAGCACAAAGCTGAAGAACCACAGGAAAAAGTCACAAACCTCCACGCCAAAAGCGTTCATAATTTAACCTCCACAATGTCGCATTATACATTTAGGATGTTTGCGCTTGCAGAAGCCAGCGTGAATTTAAAACAGCGGTTCAACATTCAGCGGGATAATAAAAAAGAAGAAGCTGTGGCTCATCATGACGCAGGGTTATACGCACCATTCTGCAGTCCGAGACGGCACGCAGAGCTTCGCTGCTCTCCCGGCGCTCCGACTCTCTGGACGGGGCTTTACCGCCGATCTGGAAAATGGTCCCGGCAGTTCTGGGGCGGTTTTTGCGCCCATTCGGTGCAGAACTCATGCATACACATCAAGTGAAGAAACTGCCCTTATATAAAATGCTGATTGATCAATATACTGCCACCGGTTTGCTAAACGTCTTACTCAATTGATCGATCTGCTCCTGGATTCTCTCCGCATTGCCGCGACGCAGAAGCCGAGTCACCTTCATTCACTCTAGCAGACAGCCGGTGTCCTTGCAGGGCTTCGTCTTTTTCAGCAGAGAGAAATGCGATAACAAAGAACAAGATGCAAACATGTCTTGATGCCCCGTACAGTCCTTCAACAAAGAAAGAATAGCTGCTGCTTAAAAAAAAAAAAAAAAAACACCTCGCCACGAGAATCTTCGCTCCCCGAAATCGACTAATATGCGGCGCAAGTGTGAACGCTCAACTCTGTATGGCGTTTATTGAGAGTAGATTGCAGAAGGTGATCTAAGAGCGCTATTCTAACCTTGATAGGTGCAGTTGCTTGAGCCATGACGTGGTTGAACACACTGCACTCTCATAGGATGAGAATACTAATGCAACAGATTCACCAACTCCAGTGTGCAAGGCTTCATCAAATGTGCCACTGAAGGATGGAGGCAGCAGAAACACTGATCAAATGTACCGAAGAACACAGTAAAGCCAAACTAAAATGATTTTAGGGTGTTAACTGGTCTTTTAAGACTGGTCAAGATGGAGTTTGGCATGTGGAAAGTGCACAAAACCATTTACCAAACTAATTTTAGCGGGAGACTGAAAACAACCAAACCATTTTAGATTTGTTTAAAAAGTGTTTTGGCAAAATATGCAATTGATCAATCTACTGTATTTAAAATACTCATTACTTAATCTGCATTTAATCAATTTTAGCATTTGGAGGCAGCATGAATTTTAACTTACAAAAGTGATATTATGAATTGAAATCATATTAACTGCAAGTAAACAATGTAATGATGATAATGAAGTAAAAAATGAAGGGAAATAGCATTCAGTGTAATAAATGGTGATAAATTTGATAATATTTTAAATAATTCAATACTCTTTGCTGATAAATAGGTAGTTTGAAGGATTTTATCAAATATATCATATAAAAATTATGTATCGTATGACAATTAATTACCATTTTGGGATTGTGATTTCTTTTCATTTATTTATTTGTATATTTTTGAATGATATTTTTTGTGGGGTATTGTTTGTAAATCATAATAAAATATACAGTGCTCAACATAACTACACCCCAGTTTGAAAAATAATACTTTTATCCATTTCTCAGTAATATATTTTGGTACATTTACATTTACATTTATTAAACAGGTATATTTATTAAAATAATATTTTTGTCATTGAACATCTTTTCACTCTCAGAAATAAAGGAAGCTGCCACTGGGGTGGTACATTTTCAAAAAGTACAAATTTGTACTTAAAGGGTCCATATTGGTACCTCAAAAGTATATATTAGTACCTACAAATTTTAAGAGGAACATTTTTTGTACTTTATAGGTACTAATATGTACCCTTGAGGTATTAATGTGGACCTTGTAGGTACAAATTTTTACCTTTTAAAAAGGTACCACCCCAGTGACAGCACACGTACCTTTATTTCTGAGAGTGTAGAAATAGAAAGATTATAAATTTAAAGTCATGTGAAATTTTCATGTTTTTTTTTTAATTCATGTTTATTTATAAAGCACATTTACAATGTAGATTGTGTCAAAGCAGCTTAAGTTCTAGTAAATTGAAACTGTGTCAGTCCAGTTTTCAGAAATATTGGGAAAAACTACAAAATTTAAACTAAATTTTATACATTTTTTGTTTCTCTTGAATTTATATATTATAACATATTTGGGCTACAAATTTTTGGACCATTACCATCAGTTATTCTGTTAGATTAGGTCCAGATTTGGCTTCAGTACTGACTGATAACGTGTATGCACAAATATAATATTGTAAAGCTTCCTATAGAACATATTAATTTAAATGAGAGATTTGTGAGGGGTGTACTCATATACAGTTGAAGTCAGAATTATTTGCCCCCCTTTGATTTTTTTCTTTTTATATATATATATATATTTAATAAAGGAAATTTTCACAGTATGTCTGATAATATTAATTTTCTTCTGGAGAAAGTCTTATTTATTATTTATTTATTACTTATTTATTTTGGCTAGAATAAAGCAGAAAAAAAAAACATTTTAAGGTCAAAATTATTAGCCACTTTAAGCTATATATTTTTTCGATAGTCTACAAAACAAACCATCGTTACACAATGCCTAGTTAACCTGCCTGCCCAGTTAACCTAATTAACCTAGTTAAACCTTTAAATGTCACTTTAAGCTGTACAGAAGTTTCTTGAAAAATACCTAATCATATATTATTTACTGTCATCGTAACAAAGATAAAATAAATCAGTTATTAGATATGAGTTATTAAAGCTATAATGATTAGAAAAAAATCCTAATTCTATCTGTTAAACAGAAATTGGGGGGGGGAGGGGGTATAAACAGGGGGCTTATAATTTAGGGGGACTAATAATTCTGACTTCAACTGTATGTTGAGCACTGTATATTACATAAAATGTTCTAAAAACATAAATTAATTAATTAATTAGTTGGAAGTGACATTTTGATTTTTAAGCTGTATTGCAGTTGTATCTATTACATCTCAAGATTCATCTCAAATGCATTCCATTATATATTCATCAATGGAAATCAGCTACTTATGGATGATTATCAGGAATTGTGATTTTATTTATATACATAGATAGCATATTAAATGCAAGTAATGTTTCAAATAACATTTTGTAAAATATTTAAATAGCATGGTAAAATAGTGTTCCATCATCAATGAGTGTAACAAATTATGTGAAAATTAAAACAACATATTTATTCTGACCTGTATTTATTAAATTAAATAAGAAAACATAAAATAATACTTGATTATACATGTTTTTATATTTAAAATGAATAAATACTTATAGCAGACTTAAAACTAAAATAAATTAAATTACATAAAGCACACCAAAGCTGTGATTTAAAGCTGTGTTATTTTTGATATTATTTGGTATTATCATTATTTGTTTTATTGTTATTATTTTATCTATTTTTTTGTTTTTGACCCATACAGAATCAAAAATAGTTTCTCACTCAACTTTCTTACGTAAGCCATCTCAAATGAATCGTATTAAATATTCATGAATGGAAAGTACTAGCTACTTATGGTTTGTTGTTAGGAAATGCTCTATGATGGTTGAATCATGCTGTTTGTTGTAATAAATCCTAATTGTATAAAAAGCAAGAAACAAAATTAGACCTAATATTGGATAAATTACTAATTGCAGCCTTGTGTTGCCTTCTGCTAAACCATTATAGAGAAACCACAGCATTTGACATTTTACTAATGCAACCTATCTGTGTGCAGCCGCTGAGATGTGAAAGTGATGTGATGGAGCTGATATAGAGGACGCTTACTTTAGAAGACATTTCTAAACAAAGACTGGACAAAGCTTCTAATGGCTGAAACTTCAACATGAAATGGCTTGATTTTTAGAAGAGGGGGTATCTTGTTTTTTAAATAAAATAATGTCATTAAATATTTACAAATAGTTGCATAATGATGTGTAGCCAGCAAATCTGCTGCAACTGCTTGATTCTAACATGTCAATGTGAAGAAATAAATCTTATTTTGAAACTATGACATAAATAATCCATATTATTATTTATCCATATACAGTATGCATTTCCATATTCATATATTAAAGAGCCTCTATTATAAATTAAAAAGGGTCATATTTTAGTATTAAGGGTCCTCCAACAACAGTCTGATATGCATGCAAGGTAAAAAAAAACTTTTATTGTCTTATAATATGCATTTATTTTTACCTAATTATACCAGCGACTCCCATATGATTCGTTCAGTGATTCATTTGTTCGCAAACCCCTCCTTAGCGCGAAGCTAATCTGTGCTGATTGGACCGATGACAGCCTGTTGCGATTGGTCGACAGCATTCAGTGTGAGACAGAGTGAAATGCCCAGCACGGCATATCAACAATATTGTAGTCAGAGTGCAGAGTGTATGTGTGAGCATACCTGCCAACACTCCAACACTTTTTCCCGGGAGTCTCCCGTATTTCAGACCCATTTTCAGCCACCCACCCATTTTGTTATTTATCCCGGAAAACTTCCATAATTTGAACCCCCCCCCCCTGTCTTCATCATTTTGGTATGGTCTGTGAAACCCCCGGGTCGACAACATTGGTATAGGATCCGGCCGTCCGAGACATGCTGCTTCATAGAAGTTATTAACACCACAGTAAACAGTACCTGGTTCTCTACAGTGTTATTCAAACACCTCACCCCCGAACCTAACCCCCCCGGTCTCCCGGATTTTAAGGGACAGATGTAGGCAGATATGTGTGTGAGCCCAATGCAGGAGTGCATTAAAGCAGTGCAATTAAATACCAGCATATTGCTCTATTCTTAGCCATGACACACATTCAGTATTAATCCACACAGTGGCAAAAGCTGAATTATTTTGAACCTTGACCGCTGCACGTGTGTAGGAACAACTGACGGTGGCCATAGCAACGGCAAACGGCAGTGGAACGCAAGCTCAGAAACGCATTTAAATCCATAAACAAAGCAGCATGCTGCGCGTTTTCAAATCGGTTTTAGATTTGAAAGAGTTAACCAGATACAGCACAATCGGTTACAAGTAACAAAAGACAATAAAATACTTAATTTGCAAGCTAGAGAAAACAAGGAGGCAACCATTTTAATCACACTAACTTACACTTATGAATTGGAGGAAAAAACTGATCCATGATCAACTGATCCATGCACTGATAAAGTTCCTGTCAAGCTCTGACAAAGTCCCATATCAATAGTCTTTTCTGATCCTTCCTTTGACAAACGGCCGACGAATCCCCCGTTGTAAGAGTGTAGATTGCTGAAGCACTCGTCAGAAAAATGACGGGAACAGCACAAGGCTGGGCTATAATGCTGATGTATTTTTACAAAAATAAATCTCAACCACTGATTCTTTATAGTTTCATCTTTGGGTAGAGAAAAATAACACTAACTTTCCCTCACACTTCCAGTAATATCCAGCTGAGCACAGCGTCTTCATGACTTGATTCAATCGGGATCTGCTAGTGTTTTTGGGCGGGGCCGCAGGTAAAAATTTTTCTTATTGACGTCACACCAAAACGGCTAAAGACTTGTTATCAAGACGATTCATTTGAAGCACTATGAGTCGACTCTTTTATAAATTAATCAAGGATCCCTTGAGCTCAGGGCTCTCTCCTGGGACAGCATGCCAAACAAGCTTATAAATCATCAGCTAAAAGTGAACTCTTGAAATAATCATGAGAAACATTCTTCTTTGATCATATTGAATTATCTTCTAATGCAAAGGAAACCCTAAATTGTACAGAGGATTGGTTTAAAGGAAAAAAAACAACCAGTTTCAGATTTGGAATATCCTTTAAAGAGCAAAATATGATTACACTATGTGATCAGGTGAAAAGCACATTCCAGATGTGTAGAAATAATGATTAAGAGTGACAGAATTAAAACATGCAATACTGACTGTTAAAGCACTTTACTTGATGTACGTTCAAACCCCTCACTGCAATATTAGTCTTTTACTGTAACTCAGGGCTCACCAACATTGTTTCTGGAAGTGTCCTGCAAAGTTTAGCTCCAACCTTAATTAAACACATCTGAACAAGCTAATTAAGCTCCCACTAGGTATACTTGACATTTCTAGCCAGGTGTGTTAAGGAATGTTAGAGTTAAACTCTGCAGGGACCTGTACCGATCCGCCCTATATGTGGACTACACAATGCGCATAGTGCCACAAAAGTTAAGGAAAGTTACTTATTAATTTACATCTAGATAATAAAGTACATTTTGAAGTAAAAGTTAAAATGACAAACAAAAATCCCTGATATAAAATGACTTGGACAAACAAACAAATACCATGATTTCTAATGTCTGGAATAGACATTTTAAGATATATTGTTAAAGATTCCATGTGGGAACAGGCAACTAACAGCTACATTAAAAAAGTTTTGAGAGGAAAACCAGAAGTTTTGAACCAGAGTCCAGAAATATCTTTGACATCTCAGTCTGAAATGAAGTCTTGACATGTGAAAAAACTAAATATCATTGTTTCTTTACGCCAAGCATCATATTTAAGTGTCTGTTTACAAAATGTGAGTTAAAAAAAGTGGTAAGTAAAAAGTATTGCTTTTTATTTTCAGAAATGTAAAGCAAAAGTACTAGTCGATTTAAATGAATTAAAATTTATAAGCACCCTGCTTAGTAATTATTTAACAGATTAAAAACAATACATGTGAGCATTTATTATTGAGACCAGTCGTAGAACCATAATGACAAATGCTATACCATAATGCGAAATACTGTAAAACAACAATTAAGACAGGTTTTTTTTATAACAAATAGGTTCCTCTTATCTTCAGGATATTTTAGTTGACTGGTAGGTATAAGGATTTACCTGACAAGTATTTATTATTAGTGTTGCATCATATAACAATGTATTTATACAGCATTATGTGAATTCACCTTGTAGTAAACTGAATAGTCCACTCGTGTGAATATCCATCCAAAGCAGCCAAAATTCTAGTCAAACGGACATTAGGGAAACCACAAAAATCATTATCATTTAAACAAGTATGGATGCATTTGGCTTCATGATTAGTGGCGTTTCATTCAATTAGAGGAGCAGTAGCAGCACACAATTTCTTTCATTCAGACCTCTGTATTGTCATAAAAGATCTGAAATACTGTGACAGCTTCCTGTGCTTCTGTTTTAAATGGAGAGGAAGAAGAAATAGCAGAAGAAGCAAAAGATAATGAAGCCGATGACCCAGTTGACGGAGTATATATAGATGATCACCATATCCATGTCAAATCGCCAGCCATGCGAATCATCCTCAAAGTTGAAGGCATCAAGCCGGGAGCTGCCATGAGGGAACTGACGTCTGCCGATTGGACTTGCCTGCCGTTGAAAGCCTCATACACACAGAAAGAGAACAATGAGCTTTTTTATTAAGTTTAACAATTAAGTGTGCCAACTAAGTAAGATCAAAATTAAAGAACAACCTACAGTTTTCTTTTAATTTGACATCAATTGAAGTTATCCTAAGATGAGTAAACCTTTTTTTTCTTTTTTTGTCACATGAGACATGAGACTAAGATATCACAAGCCTTTCTCAGGACATCACTAGTCTCTTCTTAGGCTATAAATAACCCCTCAGACATCACTAGTTTCTCACACTCTTCCCTATGTTCTTGATCTGCTCTTCTTTAGTCTCTTCCACAGTTCATTGACTGTTGTTCATAGCTTTAACTTACATCATCAATTAATGCTTTTTTCTGAGATTTTCAATCAGGTTTACATCAGGACTCTGGGCTGCCATTTCCTTATTTTAATGTTTTCAGCTTCAAGGAGCTACTTCATCTATTTTGCTGTGTGATGGGGCTCATTGTACCGCTTGAAAATGGCTATTTGATTGGGCAATGAATGCAGGAAAGGAGCCACATGTTTCAGTCTCTGTCGTGTATCTGAATACGATATCGATCTCCTGCTGCAAAATACATCACCAAACCATGACACTCCCTGACATCTTTCACTGATCTCTGCATACACTTTGGGTTTAGTTTTTCTAAATTTGATCACAATTTCAATATAAAATATAACTATGTAAAAGTTCAAATCTAAAGTAAAGTTTTCAGTCCACACAACATGCTTCTCAACAAAAGGTTAGCCTCATCTTTTTGTTTAGCCCTTTTGAAGCTGTTAGTTATAATGCAAACATGCAATATTTGCAGATTTGGAATGACTAGCTTTTCTTGCTTTTACTTTAAGCCTTGTCCCTTTGACCTTCATGTGGACAACAGAGGGTCAGAGGGTCTCAATAACTTTAGAATGGCTCTCCAATCAAACTAGGTGCCCGATAAAAAAACAGTAACTAAAATTGTTCCCTAATTTAAATTAGTGTTTTTTTTCCCCAGACTTTATGTACACTACCTGACAAAAGTCTTGTTGTCGATCCCAGTTGTAAGAGCAAAAAGTAACTTGACTTCTAGTTGATCATTTGGAAAAGTGTCAGATGGTAAATTTTACAAATGAATCATCTGTTGAACTGCATCACAGATACTGGAGAAGATATTGGAACCCTATTGGAACCCGCAGAGACCCAAGATTCTCACAGAAATCAGTCAGGTTTGGGGTTACATTCAGTATGGGGGCATACAAGAGATCCGCAGAGTGAATGGCAACATCAACAGCCTGAGGTATCAAGACATTTGTGCTGCCCATTACATTACAAACCACAGGAGAGAGCAAATTCTTCAGCAGGATAGGGCTCCTTCTCACACTTCAGCCTCCACATCAAAGTTCCTGAAAGCAAAGAAGGTCAAGGTGCACCAGGATTGGCCAGCCCAGTCACCAGACATGAACATTATTGAGCATGTCTGGGGTAAGATGAAGGAGGAGGCATTAAAGATGAATCCAAAGAATCTTGAACTCAGGGAGTCATGCAAGAACGCTTGCTTTGCCATTCCAGATGACCTTATTAATAAGTTATTTGAGTCATTGCAGAGATGGATGGATGCAGTCGTCCAAGCTTATGGGAGTCATAAACAATATTATTTATTTTTCCACTGCACCATGACTTTATATTCTATACTGTACATTATTTCTGTTAAGTGACAAGACTTTTGTCTAAGCAAAGTCAGACCTTACTGTCCTAATACAATTTGCTTTAAAACTGTTCTTTCATTACTGTTAGGAAACCTGACTAAGCTGTGACCTCAAAATGTATGCAATTGTAGGTTGTTCTCTAATTTTGAGCTCTGCTGTATTTGTAATTGATGCAACAGAACATAGTTCTACCTCCAAAAATTCGAAACAGTTTACGGCAGCTTGGAAGAGGCCATTTTGCACAGCTCGCTTTCTGGAAATTCTGTTTCCGAGACAGGTATTCTTTTGGGAAGAAGGTACGAGCTGCATGGTTCAGTTCTGTGGACAGTGGGATGTGTACATTTATTAATCTGTGAATCATTAATTTGCTCAGTTCAGTGCACTTTACTTTCAGAAGCCCTGACTCAATTTAAATGGATTTATTTATGTATCTGTCTTGAAATATACGTTGAATATTTTTTTATATATGTAAAATCCAAACATGATAAATATGTGATTTGCTTATATTGCCATATATCAGATTTATATATGTTCACTTCATTAGGTTTTTTTTGTTTAACAGCCTAAATGTGGAAAAATATAATCCACAATTATACTTAGAATCACTTAAACAGGTCAGAATAAGCATATTTTGTTTTTACATTAATACATCTATTACACTGTATAATGAACATCATTACACTGTAATACGTTTAAAGGTACAGTTCACCCAAAATAAAAATTCTGTCTTAATTTTGGAATATTTTGAAGAATATTTGTAGCCACTTTTTTTCTTACTGTGGAAGTCAGTGATTACCATCAAATGTTTGGTCACTAACCTTTTTACATAATATCTTATTTCATGTTAAAAAGATGAAACTCTTAATGGTACAAATGATGAGTACATTTTTTTCAGTGTGAATACTCCATTAAATATGCTTTCTATATATATATATGAAATTTAAAATGTGTGATTCAAAATCTAGAAATCCCTATGGGCAAAATAAATGGAAAGAAGTACCCCACAGAACCAACGCCACTGAAAATGCTGTTTAATCACTTAAGAGGTCTTTAATGTGCAGGAAGGATGCGAAATGTGAAGCTCTCATTAGCTTCATTCATTAAATATCTACATTACATCATGTTTTACGAAAGCACATTATAATTATTCCAATGAATTGCACTAACCTCTAAAACTATAATCAGACTCTAACATATATTCAAACTCAAAAGCCAATAAATTTATAAGCAGTATTTTATATAACAAAATCATCTTTTTGCCTTTTTGACTCATCTTTCTGCACTCATCTTTATACGCCTTTACTCTCATGTGTATAAGTTCAGGTTTTCTTAATTCAGTGCCATGAACTTATTCTGCAGATCTCAGCTTATGGCTGTTCTTCTGCTCTGTCTCTATAAATCTTACTGAATCGTTTGAGAGTAAATGGAAGGTTAATATTAAGTGGCTTTCTGTGGGAATATTTTGTTTAAATCTCTCTAGCCTCTGTTATTGGTTTTAGAGCACACACTGATTTAAAAGTTCACATCTCAGTATAAAAAAACATGTCAAACATGCCAATCAGTTTGATGTCAAAACCTTGACGTATATTTGACATCCGCACATTGATGCCCTTTTGACCACCAAAACAATGACACAAAAA
>CAIGQZ010032553.1:7378908-7405087 GCA_903798205.1 Danio tinwini | reverse complement strand
AAAACAAAACAAAACAAAACAAAACAAAACAAAACAAAACAAAACAATCAGAACAAAACAAATTGTTATGTGTAATAATAATGAAATGACACGTCATTGTATGGCGGATGGAGTCAATGCATTGCTCGGGTGTGATTTTATTCTCAGTCTTGACAGTTATTTAGGTCTCGTCTAGAAACTCTGATCTTAAATTCTTATTTTCTATTGTATTTTTTTTCTGAAACCAGTTGACAGTTACTTTGGGATCATTGTCTTGTTGAAATGTCCACACATAGTTTCATCTTCATCATTGGGGTTCAACATGTAGCTGTTATTCATTTACAACAGTGGTTTCCAGTTCCACCCGTCGCCCTGCACATTTTGTATGTCTTCCTTACTTAAAACACCTGATACAGATTATCAGAAAGCTCCATGAACTGATCCTTGTGTGTCAAAAAATAAACACATACAAAATGTGCAGGGCGGGGGTCCCTGTGGATCGAAATTGAGGACCACTGATTTACACTGACAAGGGGAAAAGTTACTTTCAACTGTGAGATTGCAGCTGCTGTCTGGGCTGTCCATACTTTTTTAAAAATCTTTTTCTTCATGTGTTCAATGCTTTTTTCCTATGCCATTAACTTTTATTACACATAATAATATTTAGTTTAGTTTTCTTTGTATAATATATAAATATATATAATAATTTCAAGTCAACAGCACTTCCAAAAATCTGTTTTCTGAGAAAAATGGTGATAGCATTCAGTGCTTATTTAGCCCGCTGTATATATATTGTATTTGTAGTCATTATTACTGCACAATACGTAACTCCATAACTCTGGCTATTGTCATGCCTAAACCTCCAGCTACTCAGACGGTGTTTATACAGTATAAAGTATGTTTGCCAGTGTTTGTGCTTCACCTGCAGATTCTCTAGTCGGCAGCGCTCTCTCCTTCTCTGTCTCCTCCTCAGGCTCCTTATCCTCCTTCTTTCTCTCTTATTCAGATGTCGTTCCCCCGTGGGAGAGACAGTGAGCTGGGATGAAGCTCTGTTGAGCCCTGCTGGAGCTCCATTAGCCCCCAGTTCCTCCTCAGAGCTGCTGAGAGACATCAGACGAGCTCTGCGGCTCAATTCCTGATCCTCGTCAGAGCCTCCAATCACCAGAAGTGGGGAGATTAGACAAAAATAACTATATTTACAAACCAACTTTGGTAATCATACCAGTACAGATTATAGTTATCCTAAGTTGTTTCGTTTGCAGTGTCCCATAGCAGAAAACATAGAACATAGAACATATATTTACATAGTAGTAAAAATAATTATAAAAGTTATAATCCTTAATAACTAAGTAAGAGTAATAAAGTGTCCAATGAGAAGACTACTAAGCTGTCAATTTACAAGTTACTTCTGTTTTAATGAAATGAAGAGAAACCCCTGATTTTCAGTCACATCACACATCTCATTGAAAGCCTGTGTGCTCAGTTTAAAGAGTATAAAGTGTAGGTTAAATATACAGTATACACTCACCGGCCACTTTATTAGGTACACATTACTAGTACCGGGTTGGACACACGTTTGCCTTCAGAACTACCTTAATCCTTTGTAGCATAGATTAAACAATGTACTGGAAATATTCCTCAGAGATTTTGGTCCATACTGACAAGACAGCATCATGCAGTTGCTGCAGAGTTTTGTCGGCTGCACATCCATGATGTGAATCTCCCATTCACCACATCTAAGATGTGCTCTATTGGATTGAGTCTGGTGATTGTGGAGGCCATTTGAGTACAGTGAACTCATTGTCATGTTCATGAAACTAGTCTGAGATAATTTGCGCTTTATGACATGGCGTGTTATCCTGCTGGAAATAGGCATCAGAAGATGGGTACACTGTGGTCATAAAGGGATGGACATGATCAGCTACGATACCACCATCACCCGCCTGAAGCATTGACACTGTTGATGTTGTTGACGCCAAATTCTGACCATACCATCCAAATGTCGAAGCAGAAATCGAGATTCATCAGACCAGGCAACGTTTTTTCAATCTTCTATTGTCCAATTATGGTGAACTGGTGCGAACTGTTTCCTCAGTTTCCTTTTTAGTCTTCTGCTGCAGTAGCCCATACACCTTAAGGTTGGACGTGTTGTGCGTTCAGAGATGCTTATCTGCATACCTCAGTTGTAACGAGTTATTTGAGTTACAATTGCCTTTCTATCAGCTTGAACCAATCTGATTGGCTGATCAGAAATTTGCGTTCACAAGCAGTTGGACAGGTGAACCTAATAAAGTGGCCGCTGAGTATTCAATGAAATTTTTAATAAAATCTCAAGTGAGGAATGTACAGACCCACCTTATTCAATTAAAGACTCATGTTCCACTTTATTCTTACACATCCACATACTGTAATGCGCTGTATTAAGCAGTTAAATATAGTACTAAATAAAAATAGTTTGTGTTACTTCATGAAAATGTCTGAAATGACGCCTGAGCGACAAAAAACTATTAAAAAACTAACAAAAAAAAAGAAACAAAAAAAATCTCATGAGACTTGTTATTAAAGGGATAGTTTACCCAAAAATAAAACTCTGTCATCATTTACTCACCTTTTATTTGTTCCAAACCTTTTTGACTTTCTGTCTTCTGTTGAACACAAAAGAAGACAGTATTTTCAGGAAAGCTGAAAACCTGTAACATTTACATTCATATTTTTGTTTCTACTGTGTAAGGCTGGACAATATGCAGCAACTTAAAATCCCCCAAAAAGTCATCTCATATCTGGATAACAATGTAAATCACAATAAAGTACAATTATATCAATTAATGTAATCAATTATCTATAAATTAAATCAACTAATTTTCTTCAGAATATCTTCTTTTGTTTATCTTCAACAGAAGAAAGAAACTACTAAAGGTTTAGAACCACTTTAAGAAGAGTAAATAATGAGTAAATGTTCATTTTAGGGTGAACTATCCCTTTAAAAAGCTCATGTTTATTATTATTCCACAGAAACAGAGGAATGCTGGAGTTTCAGTAAAGTTAAAAATACACTAAAAGTGCATTTAAAGATTACTTACTCTAGTAAATGTAATGCATTACTACCCACCTCTGCCAATAACACCAGACCTCCTGGAAAGCATCACGGGAGGGCATGGGGAAGCGGAGGCCTGCTGACTGGTTCTAGACCTTAGTGTATGTCCATCCCAGAGCTCACAATCTGCCTGACGATGGGTGTCCGTGTAATCCAGACTGAAAGCCTTTCTGTGGGCTAGTCTGACCCCGAGTGTAGGCCTTTGCATGGGCCGGATCTCCAGGCATAAGGCCTCTGCCGTTCTCCCGCGCTCTTCTCCTTCATGTGAGGCCATATCTAAGATTAGACGTCCCAAACTCTCACTCCAGCACCACTGCAGGCCAGCAAACATTAGAGTTCATTGTTGAAGAGGTGAGCAGGAACATACTGGCCCCCCTGAGGCATTCGGCACTGTTGACAAAGGTAAAGCCCCCGAAATAGTGGCCGTTCAGCGAGCCGATTGTCTCTGGGCCTATAGAACTCAAACAAGACACAATACATCCATTGTGTTGTAAGGGTGGCAAAATTTAGGTGAAATAACGAGAGCAACCTTTTTCAGCAGATGCCGTCAGCTCTTTTTCTGACCGAACAATCAGCAGCATATGAACGATGATGGTCATGTGGACTAAAATGAATTGGGCAGTTTATAGTTATAGTACTTCAAATTGAATATAATAAATTGAGTAATTTAGTATAAAACAAGTGTGATATATAAAAATGTATGTAATAAATGATATAATATTATAAATAATATTATTTACTAACTCACTCATTATCTTTCGGCTTAGTCCCTGATTTATCAGGGGTCACCACAGTGGAATGAACCACCAATTACTCTTAAATGTTTTATGTAGCTTGCAGCCACAACCCAGTGCTGGGAAACACCCATACACTCTCATTCTCACACACACTCATTCATGATGGCCAGCTTCGTTTACCCAATTCACCTATATCGCATGTCTTTGGAGTATAGTGGAAACCGGAGCACCTGGAGGAAACCCACATGAACACAGAGAGAACAAGCAAACTCCACACTGAAATGTCCCATGGCACAGCCGGGGCTCGAACTAGCAATCTTCTTGCTGTGAGATGACAATGCTAACCATTGAGCCACTATGCAACCTATTATTATATAATAGTATATAATATCTAAAAATTTCCCCAGTGATAGGTTGCAGCTGGAAGGGCATCCGCTGCGTAAAACATATGCTGAATAAGTTGGCGGTTCATTCCACTGTGGTGATCCCAGATTAAAAAAGGCACTAAGCTGAAAAGAAAATGAATGAATGAATGAATGAATATCTTAAAATGTATTTTAAATCTATTTATTATTTCAATTACAATAGCTTTATTTCATATACACAAACATTTATATGATATTAAATTTTTTTTTTTACGTTTTAATCATGTTTCAATTTATTACATTTTATATCATAGAACTAGTTGTTCACAATTGTTCAAGCCAGCTTTAAAAAGTTTAGTTATAATCACAAGTGCAAGTTGCCCAGTTATATACAGTATATATATGTATATATTAGTCTTTAGTACCTTACTGCAGAGCATAAAATCCTTCCGGACTTCTGTCCTCCAAGGGTTCAATGCTAATGCCTCTTTAATTGTACTCTGCAGCCTTTTCTTGAACAGCAGTCCACCTTTTTTACTCCTCTTTCAAATTTTGGCATGTTTCCATAAGGATATACAAGATGAAAGTCACTGCATAATGTATAAGTTATGCATTACACAATGGAATGTTTGCTAATATTATTAACGAAAAATGCCATGATACACTTTTATGTGTTGTTCAGTTGTGTATGTTGCTGGTTTTGTAAATGCATTAATATTATTTATATTTCAGCCTTTCTCGGCATTAAATAAGGTGTGAAAAGTGTGATATGAATCGTTGGTAAACGAGGATTCGTGGAGTCATGTGTTGTTTCATCTTTCTGCCATGTTTTCAGCAGATGGCAGCAGATTTCCTTTCTGGGGAACGTGGAACTGTCCGCGGTGCTGAAAGCCTACCGCACTGATGCAGTGCTACAACCGGAGTCATGGCGTGTATAATATTACCATATATCTAATAATCTTCGAGATGTTTATGAAATTCAGAATAACATACCAAGGCATGGTAAATCACTCGCCTCAGTTTCATAGTCAGCATATAATAATTATTGCATTTTTACAAACAATGAATACATTATTTATGCATATTCATTTATTACAGTTCTTTGTTCAAATGTATTACACATAATTGAAATAAACAAATATATTATAAACACATTTAAATATTCTAAAATTCGAGAAGTTTATGATAGTCATAATATCAAACCATGTCATGGTAAATCACCTGCCTCAATTTCATAGTCAGCATAATAAGAAATGCATTATTGCAAACAATATATACATCATTTTACATTTATTTAGTATAGCCCTGTATTTTCCAATGTATTATACGTATTTGAAATATACTAATATATCATAAATGTGATATTGAAATATTCTAAAATACGTGATATACTTTATTTATATTTTTATTTGTAATAGTTTAATGTAAAATACTTTGTGGTGTACAGTATATGTGAGTTTGTTGTATGTTATTTCAGGAAAAACATAAAGAAATTACATTAATTATCAACTACAATAATTTTGTAATACATTGTAATTATTCACCATGTGAATGGTATGCTATGTAAGGTATTTTTTCATCATATTTTCATTGTTGTTTAATTCTAACAACTCTACTTATAAATATTCAGTTGTTTTCTACGGTTTAAAATATACTTTTCGAAGTTGCAAAGGAAACACATATTATTAAAATAGATTTCACAAGACATTTGATTATCTTTCTGTATTTCCCTTTTAAAAGAAATAACATTTAATTTGTTACTTAATGTTACTGTTCTTTAATAATAGTGTAATTTCGTAGATTCTGAGTTAAAATAGTTTCTACTTCAATTTCATTTTCAGTGTCTTTACGTCAAGCTTTTTTTTAGTAATGAGATTTAAAAAAATGTATTACTGCAACCAAGAAAAAAAAGTTCTGGAGGGCTGAAGGGGGGGGGGGGGGGGGGGGGGTCGATTTTCAAATAACATTTGTTGGCAATGTGCCTTTGTCAGCAAAACAGGCAACCAGAAACAATTGAACAGATACAATCACGTTGCTGAATCTATGTGCGCAACATCCTTAACAGCAAAGAACATCCCAAAACATCCTGTGCCAGAACAGCTCATTATTCAAAAAGACAACTTTGTCCTGTCTGTTTTAAAGCTTGCACGGCTTCTCTGCAAAGTGCGCGCGCCTCTCTCCGCCATCTCTGACGCACTTAGCACGACTCGTATAAATAAATTGACTTCGTCACTGAGCGCCAATGATCGCAGCTCGAGCGCGCGGCACTTCCTGAGCCCGGAGCCCGCCATGCGTCTTCAGAGCAGCGAGGTGACCGGCGCGAGGAGCTGCTTCTGACTCACCATGGAGAGTTACAACAACACCACAGAAAGCCAAGATTGGAGCGGGAACGCGACGAGTGTCAGCGAAGTTGCTCTGAGTTACCAAATTATCGGCTCTCTTTTCCTGGCCGCGTTAATTCTGTTTGCTATTTTGGGAAACGCGTGTGTCATCGCAGCCATTGCCTTGGAGAGATCGCTTCAGAATGTGGCCAACTATCTCATCGGCTCCCTGGCCGTTACAGACCTAATGGTGTCGGTGCTTGTGCTCCCCATGGCAGCGCTGTATCAGGTTTTGAACAAATGGACTTTGGGACAGGAGATGTGCGATATTTTCATCTCTCTAGACGTGCTGTGCTGCACCTCTTCCATCCTGCACCTGTGCGCAATCGCTTTGGATAGGTACTGGGCCATCACCGATCCCATAGACTACGTGAATAAAAGGACGCCCAGACGAGCTGCTATCTTGATTAGTCTCACTTGGCTAATAGGATTTTCCATTTCCATTCCGCCCATGTTGGGTTGGAGGAAACCGGAGGACCGGGCAGATCCCGACGCGTGCACAATCAGCCAGGACCACGGGTACACCATCTACTCAACTTTCGGTGCGTTCTACATCCCCCTCATCCTCATGCTGGTCCTTTACGGGCGGATATTCCGAGCGGCGAGGTTTCGCATAAGGAAAACAGTGAAGAAAACGGAGAAGGCGAAAATCGCGGATAAATGCTTGGCGGTGTCTCCAGCGCTCTTCCCGAGGAAAGCGAACGGAGAGGTGGGCAAAACTTGGAGGCGAAGCGTGGAGCCGTGCGCAAACGGCGCGCTGAAAAACTCGGACGACGGAGAGTCCTTCGAGATTACAGAAGTTCAAAGCATCTCCAAAAACCACCTGAGCCTGCCTAATAACCCTCAGCCGTGCTTTGAGAACCGAAATGAGAAAAACACGGAAGCGAAGCGCAAAGTGGCTCTGGCCAGAGAGCGCAAAACAGTCAAGACTCTGGGAATCATTATGGGCACGTTTATTTTCTGTTGGCTGCCCTTCTTCATCGTGGCGCTTGTTTTGCCTTTTTGTCAGGACTGTTTTATGCCCGAATGGCTGGGTGCTGTCATAAACTGGCTCGGATACTCCAACTCACTTTTGAATCCTGTCATATATGCGTACTTCAATAAAGACTTTCAGAACGCATTCAAGAAGATCTTGAAATGCAAATGTATTAGACAGTGAACGAATTCAGCCAATCAGCGGATGTTCATGTGCAGATATTGATTGTTAAAGATTGCTCTAAAGGCATTAACAATAATGGGACCCAGAGCAGAGCAGAGCAGGACAGTACAGCACAAGAGGAGGTAGCGCTCTGTCCTTGTGTCTTTGTTTATCTGTGAAGTTTAGCTGCTTCCATCACATAACAATGCACATATACCATTGGATGGATTCAGATTAGACCAACTCTCAGACCAGCTGCGTTCGTGCATTTAACAATAAAGCCCTTAAACAAAAAATGATTTTGTTTTACTGTACAGGATGAAAGGCACCTTTCTCCAAGCAAGGAGCTGTTGGTGGGATTGTAAGCACACAAAGACAGAGATCCAGCAGATAATCTATGTAGAAAAAAATGTAATGTGAAATCATTAATCGTCATTTATATTTATTTTCAGCAGAGTTTTCTTATATGACATGGACTGACTGGAATACCTTGAAATAAAAGATTAATCTAGATCACGAAAATGGACTGAATCATTGGTTTTGGGGTGGGAACTTTAATTCCCATTTGCCTGGGGTCTTTAATGAGGTGAAAGTGATAGAGAGAGAAAACAAACTTCCAGGAAAATTTACATGCTAAACGATATACTTTTTAGGTGTACAAAAATAGAAATAACATCCAAATGACTACATTGCAGCTGACATTATGTTTTCTTTTACATTTGTTATGTAAAGAAGCTTTTGAGAATATGCATATGAATATGGACATTAAATTCACATAAGAAATTAGGCTATAAAGCAATGTGAGGCCTGTTCACACTAAGGGCAAAACAAGAGTTTTACAAATAAAAAAAAAGTTAAAATCTGAACTAAAACAAGAAACAACCATGTTAGAATCATTGATAAGAATATTTTTCCCTCAGATGTTCAGTATCCATCCTTCGTTACAGCTTGCAAACATTTAAAGTGCAGACATAAACAAAACTGCAGCACAAACTTACAGTATAATAGATTATGAAAATATTATCTGTTTTCTCCACAAGGAAACCTATTTTAGCAGTACAGCTTTAAAGACAAGCCAGCTGCTAATTGACTGAATATGCTTGTGCTAAACTTATGTTTTGTTTATTTTTCATTAAACGTATTTCTAAAACGTCACATTTAAAAGCCGAATCTGTGCAGAAATACAACCCATTGTGCTATACATAAAATTCCACCAGAGAGTAAAAAGCAAAGCCATGACATCTTTTGCTCCGTCAACTTACTTTGAGCACCACAAGTGAGGTAGCCAACAGACAGACACTCTATACTTATTATTTCCAATAGTAATATTGTGATTTTTTTTTGTCATTTTATATTTTTGTTTATTTTATTTTTTGTTTAGAAAAGGATGGAGAGATGTTTTCATTAGTTGTGACAAAAAAGGCTTATTTTATCAAATATTAGTTTCTTTACTCTTCTGAAGTTAAACATTACATTGTGTTGTCAAAAATACATGCCAAACATGTTTTTATATCTATAATCTATATATCATAAATTCAAAGAAAATAAGAATTTTCCAAGTTCATATTTAAACTCAAAACAATGTTTATACAACTTCTACAACTAGCATAGGTCTTTTTGTTTTTACATTTGTCATGCAATGTTTTTGTTTTTTATATATCATTTCTGCTTCATTTTAAAGTTTGAAATGTGATTGATTTGGTTAATGACTACAGATTTATGTAACAAAACATATGGAATCAGTACACAATGATCAGTTTGCTTCAAGCTTAGATAGGCCACCATTACCCATGAGGCCTACTGCAGTCTGCTACACTGCATTAAAAAAGTAACTTAAAACCAATAAACCAGTTCAAGTGATTAAAAATTTAAAATTAAACCTCGAAGGGTTTAAAGACCTCAATACTCTCAATTAATTGCTAAGTACGCCCAAAAATAAAAGTATGCTATTTATTTACTCACCATTAGGATATCCAAGATGTAGAAGACATGTTTTCCCTCTTAATTGTCTACTATAAAGCAGATTTTCAGCTAAAACTGTGGTGTTTGTATCTAAAATACAAGTCCAGCACCATGAGAGTCAAAAACAAAATTAATACCTGTGGCTCCTGTTAATAAATTGAGCACATGTAAGGCACAGAGATTCACCCCAAACATCTGCGTCTCCAGACGTTTGATTCTTTAAAAAAAGTTTATAATCCGCCTCCACTTCAGTGACATTTTCAATGCATCAAGTCAGTGGCCACATGCACAGTGTGATGGCAGAGGCAATGGTGCAGAAATGTTATTCAGATAACAACCTAAGGCTCTGCCCACACCGAACCCTGGCAAAACATAAATGTCAGAGAAGAAAAAATAAAAATACTCCACGTAATGTTTATAATTTGCCCCTACATTCGTTCACACAGCATGTGACAAAGACGTTCTTCAGAGCTGACAGCACTGGACAATGGAATTTGTGAATGAACACTCAGGATTCATGGTAATGTCTTCTGTAAGGTTGAAATTTTGCTGACTCACAGCTAAAAGGCCTGTTAAGTCATTTTACACATTTTAACTTGTGACAGTTTTTGAAACATACCACTAGCTCTGATGACAGTGGTCATGCCCTCGTGTCACTGTTATAAATGGCCAGCCACTAACTTTGGCTTGATTGGAAACTATAGGGGAAAGGCACAATATGTATTCCTCCCCCTCTTGCCCCGGAGTAAATTGAAATAGCCATGAGGGATGTTCACAAGGTCATTTTGCCCTTGATATAACTATTTGTGAGGCCAAGTGACAAGTGAAAAGTACATTTTGAGCTCACTCTCATCCTCGGAGGAAAGTCTCAGTCTGAAGACGCTCTTTAGATTTAGTCTTTTGACATACTCGGTTGACCTTTGCTTTGGAGCATTAGGAAAATATTAAGCTGCATGTTTGCAACAATAAAATAAAATGAAAGATATGAATCATCATTTCCTTGCATTTGCACAAGCTCTGATTAATCTTTCCCCTACGGAACAGCATGTTAAAAGCATATTGGAATTATTAAAGCAACCTACGTGTGTTTGATAAGTTGTGATAAAGCTGATGGATTTCTGGATTGAATCGAAGGACCTTGGCGAGTGTAAATATTAAAAGGGCAACTGAGTTCAGTAAATTATCAGCAGCTCAATTAAATGCTTAATTAATGTGTAGTTCAGGCTAAATTAATTCAAAACCATCAGCCATTTCAATTAATCACTTTATTTATAAATGTACTGTTATTTTTTTAAGTTGGAGTATGTTACAGCCCTTGAACCATTTTAATGATATTATTTATTTTTGCACACTGTAAAACTTTTTTAAGTCAGTAAAACAACAAAAAAACATAATCCTTAATAATCCATAATTTCATTTTGCCTTTTCTTGTACACATTACTTTTGAAAACATCAGCTGCACTGACCTAAAATTATTTGTCAGTAATACAAAAAACATTTTGTTGGGTTAACAAGATTATTAATTTTCTGGAGAGGTGAACTACTCTGTAACAAAACTTTTTTAGTTGTGCCAACTGAAAATGTTTTGTCTGCAGTACTGGAATGCCTGAAATTGAGTGAACAAAAAACTTATTTGAAATTGGTACTAAGAAATAATTCATTCTCAGAACAAGCAAACATAGTTTAATTGGAAAAAAACAGGAAGACATGCTTCACATGTGAAGCATTACAAAGCATTTTCCCTGTTTGCCCTGCCATGTTTTGATTCTTGTCTTATTTACAATTATTTTTGTTTTGTTTCCATGTCCTGTTTCTAATTCTGTCTAATAAATGTTTTGTTAAATGTTCGTTTGTTCTGATTATGTATTATCTCTTAGTACCAATTTCCAGCATATCTCCTCCAAAACATTCAACCAAATTTTTTGTTCACTCAACTTCAGACACTTTAGGTCAGTGCAACTGATGTTTTCAAAAACAGAGCACACATTGGCACCAATGGTGTAGTGATTAGTGCATTGACATGGCACTCCTGTGTTCACGGTGACACAAGTTATATTCCCACCTCGAGGTTCTATGCCGATCCTTCCCACGCTTTCCTGTCTATACTCTCTACTGTCTTATCAATTAAAGGTGAAAAAAAGTACATGAGGTAAAACAAAAGGAAATAAGCATTATGGGCTTTGTTTTAAAGATCTAGGCACAAAGTCTAAAGTGCAGGGCGCAAAAGCATTAAGAGCATGTCCAAATACACTTTTGCTATTTTAAGGACGGAAAAATACACTCTGCGCCACAGCGCATGGTCTAACAGGGTTGATCTTTTTGTTATGGGTGTGTTTTGACAATAAACCAAATCAAAGTCTTATCTCCCATTCCCTTTTAAAAGTCAGTTGCATTGCGCCATGGCTCATTTCCTACTTACATGGCGGACTTTGTAAGTGGAAAAACTAAACGCTTCACTAACAGAAAGCAGTTAAGCAGTTAATAAAGAATGAGCCTCCTCCAATCGGCCTTTACTTTCACTTTCTTTTTTGTGGATAAGGAAACGGTGTTGTACGCACAGACATCCATCAGTATACATAATTATTTTTGTTTATTAAGCGCAAAGATTTGTTTCAAAACTATTTCTAAATTCAGTTCCAATTTCAGCAAATGAATAAATGAACAATAATAACAATGTGTGGTAAATAATCCAAACACACATGCTATGCCCCATACGGTCCAAAACCTGACAGGTGCACAAATCTAAGCTTGTTTTTGTAGCTTGAAATCTCTAGGAGGAGATATGCTGTGTGTCACAAAGTGCCTTACAATAAAAGAAAACCAGAAAACAGGTAAAAAAAAAAAAAAAAAAACACATATCAATCAAAGAAAACATATTAAAACAAGTAAAAAAAATCCAAGAACAGAAATACCAGTGTACAACCAACTCACCATACGGTTAATGTAAAGTGTGACCAAAAAGATATGCCTTCAAATGTTTTTTCAAAATGTTAAACTGATCCCCGAGTTCTTAGAGCTAGAGGGAGAGAGTTCCAGAGCCTTGGGGCCACAACACAGAAGGCACGGTCATCTTTAGTCTTAAGACAAGTTCTGGGAATGGTCTTTGCCAGAAGACCGTAGAGACCGGCTACAGGAGTGACCACATAAAAAATCTTAGATATTTTGAAGCCCAAGCATGCAGAGCTCTATATGTGCCACATTATGTTGCGATTCTGTGTTTGTTGTGTCATGTGACTTTCCAGTGTGTTATTCCATGTGCTTCTGTGATTATCATGTGCTCCTTTGTTTTGTTTTCCAGCCACTAGTTAGTTTCACAGGTTTCACCTGTCTCACCCCCTGTGTGTAATTAGTTCAATGATATCCTGTGTATTTAGGCTCCTGTGTTCAGTTCGTTCCTTGTCTGGTCTTGAATTGTGATCCCTTGATGTCTCACCTGCATTTACTGTATATGTGCCCGTAGTAAGTGTCTTTGTTAATAGATGCGTGTTTTGATAACTCCTGTGATCCAGTGCATCTCTTTATAAAGAGTAAACGTGACAAAATGAATTACCCCAATCCTAATTTATACTTAAAACTAATAAGCCAATGAACAGCTTTAAGCACAGGAGTAAAGTGCGACCTCCTAGTTAAAGCCTTGCAGCTGCATTCTGTACCATTTGCAATTGCTCCTTATAAGGTTTGTTCAGACAGAAGTGAACAGAACATTACAATAGTCCAACTGCGAAGAGATAAAGACATGGACAAGCATCCATCTCTTCCTTTAAACCAATATTTTGGATTTTTGCAATGTTCATCAGATAAGAAAAGCATGTATGAACAACATGGCTATTAAAAAACATAGAGCTTTATCCAAGATGACACCCAGATTTCAAATGTCACTACAGTTTGAAGACGACAAACCCCTAAAAACGGACCATTAGGTCTACTAAGCTCAATTAGTTTTCTAAAACCAACATAATAATTTAAAAATAGTAAATAATAATAAAATTGTGTAAAATGAAGAAATAAAAAAAAGCAAAGCATTAATTTCTCCCAGTTGGACTTTCAGATTTATCTGTTGGTAATTTGGTAAGCAAGTTGTTTCTGTAATTCAAAGTAAATCTTGTTTTTAGGTTGTTTAAATGCCTTTCCTAAGGATGAATTTGCTTAATTTAGTAAATTATTACCTCATTTACTTGAGCTTATGTTTCAGTGTTGGTTTCAAACATAAACTATTTTATTCTTTTACATATAAGAACATTTGGTGGCATGGTGGTTCAGTGGTTAGCAATGTGGCCTCACTGCAAGAAGGTCGCTGGTTTAAGTCCTGTCTGGGCCAGTTGCCGTTTCTGTATGGAGTCTTCATGTTCACCGCGTGTTTGTGTGGGTTTCCTCCGGGTGCTCCAGTTTCCCCCACAGTCCAAAGACATGCGTTATAAAGTTGAAGTCAGAATTATTAGCCCCCCTTTTGATTTTTTTCTTTTTTTTTTATATTTCGCAAATGATGTTTAACTGAGCGAGGAAATGTTCACAGTATGTCTGATAATATTTTTTCTTCTGTAAAAAGTCTTGTTTTATTTCAGCTAGAATAAAAGCAGTTTTTATTTTTTTAAACATTTTAAGGTTAAAATTATTAGCCCCTTTAATCTATATTATTTTTCGACTGTCTGCAGAACAAACCATCGTCATGCAATAACTTGCCTAATTACCCTAACCTGCCCAGTTAACCTAATTAACCTAGTTTTAAATGTCACTTTAAGCTGTATAGAAGTGTCTTGAAAAGTATCTAGTCAAATATTCTGTCCTGTCATCATGGCAAAGATAAAAGAAATCAGTTATTATAGATGAGTTATTAAAACTATTATGTTTAGAAATGTGTTGAAAAAAATCTCTCTGTTAAACAGAAAATAGTAAAAAAAAAAAACAGGGGGTCTAATAATTAATAATTCAGGGGGCTAATAATTCTGACTTTAACTGTTAGGTTAACAAAATTGACTGTAGTGTAATGTGTATGTGAATGAGTGTGTATGAGTGTTTTCCAGTACTGGGTTGTGCATCCGCTGCCTAAAATATATGCTGGAATAGTTGTCGGTTCATTTTGCTGTAGCGACCTCTGAAATAGAGACTAAGCCAAAAAGAAAATGAATGAATGAATGAACATTTAAGAAATGATATTCATTCTTTTTCCTTAGACATATATATATTTTTCATAGTTGAGTATAGTATAGTGATTTTTGCTATAAATGCACGCACAATGTTGATGTTATCGCATGACACAGATTATATGTTTGATTAAAGCCCTATTAATGAAAAAACTGCACACAGACTGAGTAATGGGACACAGTCTGAAAGACGTTTTTACATTTGAATGGTAACTTTAGTGAAATGTAAATTTTCTTTGTTGCTCTCTCTATTTCTTTTGCGTGGTGCTTCAGATGAAATGAACCGAGCAAGACAATCAGGAGAGAAAAATTAGCAATAGTAAAAAATAGCAGCTTTACGTCTTCTTTGCATCTCTATAGAGACAAGCCGAGGGGCAGAATAATGTCATTGTGTGATTGGTCATGACTCATGAGTCACCTCTTCAGCTATACAGTCATCACACACAAACGTCACTCAAGTCACGTGTGCCTCATTCCCGCTTGCTGACTCCAGGGCCTGCGGAGTTCATGTTTACTTCACAACGAGATACTATAAGCTGTACATTATTATCTGTAGGCAAGACACTGCAAGACAGGTAAAGTAATGGTTAAAAAAAAACATTGTAACTGTACTTCTCCTGTTGATTGATCTCATTAGGAATGGCAAATGTCTTGTGTGTATGTGTGTATTACAGGTTTTCTAAAGTGTTATGTTTAAATACGCAAATGAGGAATTATTTAATAAAAACAAGCTAATTCGCATACATTTCTAGCAACAATAAAATCAGAAAAGGGAGGTGCGAAATGGCAGCCTGATTTCACAAGGAAACATAACTATTTTACACTTTGTCAGTTTAGTGAATCTGGGCTGCATCCAATGCTTTTTAATGCGCTCACCTAACCCCACCTCTAACCCTACCCGTCACTGTGACGTCACTCACTCCATTGAGTGCATTGTGTCTGACATTGCATCGCTGAGTGATGCAATCTCAGCTTGCACCATGAAGGCTGCATCCAGATACTGTTGAGTTTAGTCATTCAGAGCAGGGGTTCCCAAACTTTTAAGCCCACGACACCCAATAAGTGGTTAAAAATATAACCCTGTATGCAACAGTGCACACACCAATAGGCCCAAGTCTATTCTTCGTTTAATTTTGGGGAACGTCACTCTGAGGCCTTCCTCCACATTCAGTCATGGCCTTTAGTTTAATGTATGTAAGTGCCGTAAAGGTGTCAGAAAGTTTAACCTGGTGCCATAACATCAATCTGCTGCATCTGACACTATTGCTGTGTCGTTAATATAATGTAATCACCCAATGGGTTGCAATCAAATAGAAAAAAAAAATTAACTGATGGCTGATTTTAAAACTACTTTGTCTTCTGTAGGTTCTGGATAAAATATGGTCATTCTAATAGTTTAAGAAAATGAGTTTGATTTTTGGAAATCATCAATCAACCCCCCCTCATTATCTAGCGACCCCCTGACCACCACTTTTGGTCCGTTTCCACTGAGTGGTATAGTGTGGTTCGGTACGTTTTTATGGCGAGCTAGGCGGTCAGCTGAACGCTATTGGTTTACAGAGATATGTCACTCGCTCGTGGACAAGCAGGAGAATGAAAACAAAGGAACCGCCATTTTTAAAAACACAGCCGAGACATTACACCTTTATAATATATAAATATAATAACAAACCATGGTCGAAGCGAGCTCAAACAAACCTTGCCGTTGTCTTGATAAACCGCCACATAGCCAGGAAGAACAAAATCTGCTGTGTCCTGTTGTTGTCTTTTGAGCCCATCTTAAAGTGCGAGGGGTTTCCCTTTTTCCAGAGAGCTCACCGCGCGTCTAACTTTATATTTGAACTAACAAACTAATTGAACTGATGATAATAACGTGCCCATGATTATTGAAGTGCTTCTGATATCTGATCCTTTTAGATATGGACAAATGCGAGTGAAGCGTGAAAAAACAAAGGAGAAGCTGGAAAAATGAAGGAGCAAATGATTTTTTTAGCAACCTAAAACATGAACACTGCCATGTTTAACTATTATCATCACCTTTTGGACTATTATGAACTCGTGAATGACGGAATTACTTTCTAACAGAGGTTACATGTGCTGGTGAAGAATAAAGATACAGATGAGAGGTTTGCGCTGACTGGGCTATATTTTGTGTTGTTTTTGAACCCAAATAAGGACTAAATGTATGCTGTGTGTAGTTTTACTGTAATTGGTAACATATCGGAGACTGTGTTCATATATGTTGCATTAATTTATTTTATATAATTGCAGACGTTGATCATTGATCTGCAGTTATACTGTAATCAAATCATGTTCACAGAAAGGTTAGTGATGAACATTTATACACAAGTATTTATGGGTATAAAGCATCTGTTTTGTAAGAAGTGCTTCTCATGTGATATGTGAACGACCTGTACAGCTTTACTTTAACATTTCCTTGAGTGAGAATGTCGTCGCCTGAAACTTTCTGTTGTACACCATTGGTACCCTTTTGGCAGTGGAAACGCAAGCCTGATAAAGGCGACTCGTACCGAACCATACTGTTTCACTAGCCACCTTTCCACTGTACACGACACTCGGACACGACTGTCGGAATACGCCCCCTTGTGGCTGTCACACAGAATTTTCAGTTTTGTCGTGCTCCATGGGAGAGAATACAGGACAGGAGTGCAAAAGCAGGAGCCTTTATTCTCTGTGCGTTCGCCATAGTTGAATGAATGAATACTAGAAACTCATCGCTAAAAATTTTGGAGGGAATCTGGAGACAGCATAAAAAATATATATATTTTTTATTACTCATTTATGAATAGAAATGGTTTTTTGAATAAATACTTTTTTCTGATAAAAAAAATGAACGTAAAAAAACACAAATTCTCATCTCGCGCACACGGACCTGCTTGGACAACACTGGAATACATTATATCCAGTCGGCCGGTCGCATACAGCCTAGTCGCAAGAGTTTGAATATTTCAATGTATCCACAGCTCAAACCAGATCTAAATTTTCTGTATACGGAGATGATCAGAATTCCACGCAGCTCCCAGACCACTCTCCATTGGAAATAAATGACTTCCGGTCTGTCACTTGTCGTTTGTCGTGTGCAGTGGAAAGGCAGCCATTAGAGTTTAGAGTTCAGTTGTACAAAAATTTAACCTGCGATTTAAAAAAAGAGGCTTGGCACTCAACCCCACCCCTAAACCCAACCAACATTGGGGGATGAGCGCTGCGTAAAACATATGCTGGATATATTGGCGGTTCATTCTGCTGTGAAGACCCAAAATTAATAAAGGGACTAAGTCGAAAAGAAAATGAATGAAATTCTAGGAAATTCTAATTTCTTTTTAAAATATCCCATTTTATGTCAAAGTTTTTTCAGAGACAAAATTTTGGGGATCTCTTTTTATCACTCTTTAATTAAGAAAACACTGTGAACTGCAAAAACATGGGAACATTTTTTTTTAGAATAATATGTTTTATGAAATCAGGCAAGCTGTACATAAACACATCCATCTGCAAACACCTTCAGAGTAGATAGTTGATACATTTAATTTTATGGTGTATGTCGGAGAGGCTGAAGCAGAGATTTGTGGTTGAGAAAAAAAAATTGAGAAAAAGCCTTAAAAATATCTATCAAAAATACATTAAACACTTAAAAGCTTATTTTGGATGTTTTCTTTACATTAGACTGAAAAGCAAAACACGTTACAAAAAAGCCAAAATATCTGAATTGACAGGAGTATACAATTATTTTTCCTACACTGTGTCTCACCTTAGTGCAAGACATTGCAGGTAAATATGATTTTAAAAATTTTATAAAAAAATAGACATCACTATATTATACAAGTTAATTTATTGCATCAAAAATTACATATTACAATTTTAATGTTGTTTAGATATTCAAATAAGGCAATTTTTATCAAAAGATTTTTACATATTGGCATAAAAGATTTTTACAGAGGGATTTTTGGAAATCTTTGCATTTTTATTAATTTTCAGAATTAAATGTTGTATATAATCAAGCGTGAAAAATGGCTAAATCTCTCCATGATATCAGACCCTGAGAACTGTTATGGAATTTTATGAGACAAGACCACAAGAATTGCTATGCAATAAAACAATAAACTTTCATATGATCCATTACTAATTAGGAACACAGTCTAAATTTAATGATCACATGAAAATCGGAGTCAGATTAAACTCAGAGCTGGAATTAAATAAATGAATTCTAATAAATTACAGAACTCTTTTCAGAAGCTCTAGAAGGCTTATGCCGAGTTCAGACTGCGTGATTTTAGCCAGCCTGATCTCACGAGGAAACGTAAGTATTTAGGTTTTGTCAGTTTAGTGGCTAATTCTTTAGTCGTTCAGTCGAGTTCAGTCGTACAAAAATGTAAGATTTTAAAAAGGTGATGAGCAAATCGTATTAATTTGTACAAATTAGATCGTACAAATTAATACGAATTAGCCACTAAATCAGTTACGAATTGCTGTGAGATTGCCTTGTTTTAGCCCTGATTTTGACTCGCCGACAGGTTTTGAGAAATCGCAGACAAATGCCTGAAATCACAGGATAATTAGTGCTCATTCATGTGAGTGACAATCACACAGTGTGAACTATCAAGGACGCGATATGAGAGAATCGCTGATAAGTCGCCGATGCCCTTGAGATATTTGGCATGCTAAATATCTGGAGCTGTCTGCGATTCAAAATCATGCCATGTGAAATGTTTTCTGATTGAAAATAACATCCGCGATCACCTACAGCCAATGAGAGCAGCATTCACTAGTACAGGTACCTGCAGGCCAGTGGGAGGCTGGGGAAGTTAAAAGCGCTCATTTTCAGTTTATTTGGACCCAAGAAATGGAGGGAAAAACTAGTTGTCAGTAATTGACGTGTCACCTGATCAATATCACAATCAGGTCGAAAAGTGAAAAAAAAAAGTTGAGGAGAGATTGTTAATTATCTTCAAAAGCCAGCTGAGCAACACAAGTTCTAAAGCTTAAACCCTTCTTTTTCCATTATGTAGTTAATAACGAAAGCTATATTATGTGACCTTGCGTTGTTTTCATGTCACTTCTCTCGTTTGTTTGACTGTGAGTCGTAGTTTGGACAAAGCTGTCTGTGATTCTTCCAACGCAATCTCACAGCAATTCGTACCTTTTTAGTGGCTAATTCGTATGAATTTGTACAATCTAATTCGTACAAATTAGTACGCTTGGATTCTTCCTATTTTAAAGTCATGCAGTTTGAACTCTCTTGTCGCCGATCCATCCTACAGTGTAAACACAGCACTGACAGAACGCTCTCCCAGATAGTCATGCAGTGTGAAAACCTCAGTGACACGACTACTTTGAAAATCATGCAGTCTGAACGTTATATTCATTTAACCTTCGACCATTCATTGGATTCTGACGTTGGGCCGATAGAATGAACTTTTACACAAGCAAATTATGAATAAACATATTTCTCAGTATGGAAGTGCTGCTCAAGTGGAGATTTGTGGCTAAAAAAGAAATTTACATTTTTAAAAAAACTAAAAAAAAAAATTATTAAATCCACAGATGTTATTTGATAAAATGCAACAGCTGAAAAATGTAAAGGTGTATTTTTAATGTTTTCTTTACTTTAGATTTAAAAAAACAAACAAACAAATTTTTTTGACAGGTACATCAAAAACAGTGGTTTTGCCTGCAGTATGAATTTAACAGTGACAGTGAGTTTCTTCAATTTCTCTTCATGGTGTTAATCAATGTGGAGCTGCACATAGTTCTATCGCTCTACAATAGCGGCTCCATGAAATAAGTAATTCCATTAGCTTTCTTTCACACATCTGACCGAGCCAGTTAAGATCTCGCTGAAGGTCTCGCTGCCACTGGCCTGCAGCACATTCAGTCAGCTTTCCCTGACTGCCGCAGGTTTGAGTCTGAGCATTAAAAGACGGAGAATATGGGCCACATAGGTGATGTAGCTGATGAATAATCATGGCATGGTCCCACTGCACATGCCTTTTCTAATCATTGTGATGAAAATTTAATTCACCCAAAACTATAAAACAACAATCATTTTAAGTCTACTTCATGCATTATAGGCCTATTTTTTTAACAAAGTGCTACTTAACAAAAGGTAATAAATAAGTCAAATATAAAAAAATACATTGCATTTATTCATGAATTACAGTATGCAGCTGGGTTCTAGGTTGTTTTTAGTATGGACAATCTGATATCTTAAATATGGAAAAACCCAACCGCTGGATTAAGTTTTTAAAATTAAAAATGTAACCCTTTAACTCCTTGGTTGGTCCATGTTTTAGCTCAAATCTGCACAGTAAAAATGCTTTATTGACTTTACTTAAACTAAGCGAGTAAACCTGTTGTTTTTAAAAACAATTAATTTCATTCATTCATTTAGTTTCTTTTCGGCTTAGTCCCTTTATTAATCAGGGGTCGCCACAGCGGAATGAACCGCCAACTTATCCAGTATATGTTTTACGGAGCGGATGCCCTTCCAGCCGCACCCCAACACTGGGGAAACATCCGTACACACTTGCTTTCACACACATACCCTAAGGCCAATTTACCTATACCACATGTCTTTAGACTGTGGGACAAATCAGAGCACCAGGAAGAAATCCACGCCAACACGAGGAAAACATGCAAACTCTACACAGAAATGCCAACTGATCCTGGTCTTAAACCAGTGACCTTCTTGCTGTGAGGCGATCGTGCTACCCACTGTGCCACCGTGACACCCAATTAATTAACTTTACTTAAAAAAAAATTGGTTTGCTCATGCACTTTTTTAAGTACAGTAAATGAACTATATGTGCATAATTATAACAAGTTAAATTAAATTATTTACTCTATTTTTTAAGTAGTCAATTTGACGCTTTTGAAGAAATGGGTTTACTCTCTTTTTCAAGTAAAGTTAATAATTACTTTTTACACTGTGAATTGAAACAACCCAGCAGCTTTTTTAACATGTGGCAGATGCTTTTATCTAAAGCAACGCACATAGCATTGAATGCACACATTTGACAAGTTTTTGATTTATCTATTTTTCTATATTTATTTTTTAATATTGAACCTAACCTATTTGTGTTGTAGTACCACGTTCTACTGTCTGAGCTAAAGGAAGGGATATTTAGAGAATGGAATTACTGCTTACAAACAAAATCAGAGATAGTAATGTATTCATGATGCATTACTCATTTTGGCATGCATTATTTTTTAATAATTCAATTGACTAGACTCAATTATTCTGATTATACATACGGCTACAGTACTACACACCCAAAGCTCAGTTGTTGTAAGGCATTTGTGAGTTTTTTGCCTTCAAAATGCTCCTTTGTGTGGAACTAGTTTCTTATGCATTTGTTTTGTTTTGACTTGATTTTTTCACTGTTGTAGACTGAAATGACTGTAATCATTCAGCATGGTGACGTGGAACTGTAAAGCAGTCAAGAACTGCCTGGAACTGATTTTTTTTTTCAGAAAACAACTACAAACTATAGAACATTCATCAGCAAAACCTAACAAAAAATCTTTAGGGTAAGACACTGACTCATTCCAGAAATATGGGTACATTTCAAGCATTTGTCATTAATATTTCTTAAATCGGAATGATAAACAACAAATGAATAATTGATTTATTATGAATCCATTATTAATGCAAAATGCTTTAATGTGATAGGAAACATTTGTTAATGTTGGTACTATTTTTTTGTTTAGCTTACTGATACACTTTTTAAACCACTAACAGAGTTGATAATAACATAGCTGACATTTTTTATCATTTTGTGCTTTAGTTAAAGATGCTAACCACAAACCATGTAGCACGTCTAAAACTGTTTTATTTTCATTATATTATTGTTTTTAAAAAATAAATGAGGAATTCAGTAATTAGTTGACAAGTAATCAATCTAAAATTAATAACAAATAATAACAAAATTTAACAATTAGTTATTAATAATACAGTTTCACAAGTTATTAATCGGTCACACTTTAGAATAAGGTTTCATTAGTTAATGTATTTACTAACATGAACTAATAATGAACTACACTTTTAGTGCACTTATTAATCGTAGTTCAACATTTACTAATGCCTTATTAAAAATATGAATTACAAATTCATGATTGCTAACATTAGTTGATGCACTGTGAGTTAACATGAATTATGTATGCCTGCATTTCCATTAACTAACATTAACAAAGACCGTAATAAACGTATTGTTCATTGTTTGTTCATGTTCAGTAAATGCATTAACTAACACTAACTAATACAACTTTTATATAGTGTTACCAATTAATCTAATATTGATGTATTCTAAATATTTTAGCAAATTATTGAAAAAAGAATAAATGACATGCCTCAGTGCCATACAGAGTTCCCCACCAGAGGAAGTGACATCACTTGAAGCATGTTGCATGCTTTTTATTCATTCATTCATTTTCTTGTTGGCTTAGTCCTTTTATTAATCCGGGGTCGACACAGCGGAATAAACTGCCAACTTATCCAGCATGATTTTACGCAGCGGATGTCCTTCTAGCCGCAACCCATCTCTGGGAAACATCCACACACTCATACACTACGGACAATTTTAGCTTACCCAATTTACCTGTACCGCATGTCTTTGGACTGTGGGGGAAACCGGAGCACCCGGAGGAAACCCACGTGAACGCAGGGAGAACATACAAACTCCACACAGAAACGCTAACTGACCCAGCCCAGCCGAGGTTCGAACCTACGACCCAGCGACTTTCTTGCAGTGAGGCGACAGCACTACCTACTGCGTCGCCCCGCATGCTTTTTATATTATTGCAAATTGCTATGCCTTTATATAACCGATGTAACAAAGTTGACCAGAAAAAAGGGACAGATACAAAATGTATTTTTTATAACTTGAAATTACAAATAATAAAGAAAATAAATGTTACATGCAGATGTTAACACAGTAAACACACAAAAAAATTTTTTTTCAATTAATTATTAATAATTTCATGATATTTTATTCTGAATTTATGATTCAAGAGGAGAAGACAGTAAAAATAAGTACTCTAAAAATAGTAATTTAATAATTTAAATATATATATATTTCTTAAGACAAAACGTCTCTAAATTCACATACGAACATCATTTTTTAGATAACTTGATATCATCAAAATCATGGTATTTATGAAATAAAATATACAATATGTGTTATAGTTATACAAAAATGTATCCAAAAAATAATTTAAATATGCCTGTTGAATATTAAGAACACAATTTTTTTTTTTATTTTGTAGATTTGTGTCATTCTATTCCTTGGATTCTTAAAGCACATTTAACAAACCTAGTTCTCTGATTAATGAACAAACGAAACAGAACATCACAACTTCCACTATCATGTTGACTTACTTTGGCAGCGGATTATCCTTAATGATATGCTAATCTATTTAAATTGTCCACATGCAGGCTTACAATGCTAACATGTTATTCAGATGAGCATCACAAAGAGCTTCATCTCTGGCCATTGCCATCGGATTGGCATTCGAAATGCAAGGTGCACTGCACTTTATTAGCCGGGACCCCTGGCGGTGCTCAGAAATGTCTGTGGCTTAAGCTGCGTCCTTTTCTGCCCTGTTCATAAAATATAATACACAGCTATTTGGACACTTGTAGGCAGCATTGAGAGCTGCTCTGGTCACCATAGAGATGCTCTAAAGCCGAAGCTCTGCAATTACCTGATGACATCAAAGCCCTTCAGCTGCACAATAGACGCATGCAGGACAGACAGGCTTCAAACAAATGAGTCTGAAGATTCCCCGCATTTGCATCAAATTTCCACTCCACGTCTATGGAGCAGAGAGCAACAGCGGGATGCAAATCAAATATTAAGAGTAAACAATGTTTGATGTAGTGGAAGTGGATTTACAATATGTGCCTCATTATTGAAGCATTCCTGGAAAGTTGACACCGTGAAGGTCAATACGTGTAACAAGAGTTCCTTACAGTAACAGCAAACACCACAAGAGCAAGAACAAATTGATTAAAAAATATCAACATTTCAGGAAAATATATTTGCAAATTGTTGGTAAAACATTTAAATATAGATTTTACATATAATTTGTAAAATTTAATTTGTAATTTGTTTTCTGTTGGTACATTTTTAATGCACAACAGTTATGTTTCAAGCATCTGAATTTGGCTAAGGCTTGCCATAATGCACATGCGCAGCGCATGTAAACAGATAGAATAGATCTTTATTAATATTCTCACAAGTACAACAGGATTTAAAAGCACTCCAGTCAGTGCAACAATCTAAAAACAAAATTTGTTTTATGAAATAATTATTAAATACTAATACTAGAATAAATTATATAAAAATTTAAATATCTAAGATATAAATATGGTTATACGGTAACACTACAATAAAAGTACACGAATAATGATGCGTTAATATGTAAGCTAAACATTACTTTATTGTGAACTAATGATGAGTTAAGGCACAAGTTAATCATGACCTAACTTTAACATTAGTCACATGAGTCCATGTGTGAATAAAAGCTACCTTAATTACTTAGTATGATTGTTTGTTAATATATTAAACCACATGAGTTTATGCTTCATTTAACCATCATGAACTCATGAGCTGTTAATATATAATTATGTCATGACTTTACTTGGAGGGGCACATCATCATTAACCTATTCTTAACTACTCATTATGCATGTCCGTCTTTTGTGTTTACACTCAATAACAGAAAAGTGTTCTGTCAACATCAACATGAACAGCTTAAACAAAGGAGTTCATGATGATGTGCCCCTCCAAGTCATGACATAATTATACTGTTACGTCCCTGATGTTAAATGTGAGAGAGAGTAACAGTGAAAAGTTTAATGTTCGTTGGGTTAACTGTGGATCAGTTTCCTGCCCTCACGACAACACACCAAATTCAGTTAAAGAACCTAACAAAAAAATGTACAATAATGAAACAAAACTGGGAAGATAGGCTTCAGGAGGGGGAAAGGTCAAATCAAGAAACAAAAGTACACTCTAGCTAGTAAGGGAGTAAAACTGTCTAAACTGACAAAGTAAAATTACATTAACAGAAATGCACACTAACTCCCTACATAAACAATAGAAAAAGGGTTTTAGCAATAAAATGGCACCCACCTCCCTACAGCTTCCAAACACACAGTCAAGTTTCAAAAGCAGAGTTTAAGCAGTTTCAAATGCTTTACAGCAGAATTTAACTTCCATAAATTAACCACAACAGTGACACTAATCTTTCACAACATGGCAAAAAAGGCAAAAAAGGCAAAAAAGGCAAGGCAGGCAAGGCAAGGCAAGGCAAGGCAAGGCAAGGCAAGGCAAGGCAAGGCAAGGCAAGGCAAGGCAAGGCA
>CAIGQZ010032553.1:7362875-7370069 GCA_903798205.1 Danio tinwini | reverse complement strand
TAAATAAATAAATAAATAAATAAATAAATAAATAAATAAATAAATAAATAAATATTTTTAATGATGATAATTTTAGATCCCATTTTAATTTATTTTATATAATGCTAAATAATTTTACCATGTTTTGTATGATTTTTTTAGATCTCATTTTACATTATTTAATTTGATTAGTCACTTTGCAATACAGTTTAATGCATTAAGCTTGTGTATTTAAAATAACTGTGTATTAACATTAGTTAATACTTTTTGTACATTATTATTTAGCATTTATTAACCTTTGTTGAAGTTGGTTACAACATATACAATTGTTCAATGACTGTTCATGTTATTACATGTTATTACTAATGTAACTACACTGCTGTCTGGCTTACTCTATTCTGATTGGTCAGTTGTGATTTTTTTAATGTAATTTTGAAAAAATAACAACTGCTAAATAACAAAGACTCATCCAGATGCAATAACAATCTCATGTAGTCTATCCCTTAAGAAATACATTTTTGTTTACTTCATCCCATAACAATACATTTATTTAAGCTGTACTGTAAATATTAAAAACTACATTAACTAAATTTAGTGGGATAATTTGGGGCAACTATAAAAATTATGTTGGGCAACTAAGAAAATTAAGTTGGGCCAATTAGAAAATTAAGTTATAAAAGATAGAACATTTAAGTTGGGGTAACGAAAAAATAAGTTACAAAAATTAGAAGAATTAAGTTGGGATAACGAGAAAATGTAAGTTGTGCAAACTAGAAAAAAAAACAAGTTTGAGTAATTAGAAAAATAAAGTTGGGGTTACTAGAAAATTAAATTTGCAGCAGCTAGTAAAACATGTTATAAGAACTACAAAAAATAAGTTGGGACAATTAGAAAAACAAAGTTACAATAACCAGAAAAAAATTAGGTTGGGGCAACCAGGAAAAAAATGTAATTACAAAAACATAAAAATGTAAGTTGTGTGAAAAAAAATAAAAAATAAATAATTGATAATGATTTTTAGCTAAAACTAATTTACTGCTTTTTAAAAGATATTAAGACAGTATTTGGGTTTAGGTATTAGGTAATTAGTGATTTAGAATAAGATAATGCACAATATGTAAGTATAAACAACAGTCAATATCTTAATAACAGACATGTCATAAGCCACTGTTTAATAGTGGTAATTGATAAACTATAGTGTTACTGAAAACTTTATTACACAATGAATCTGTTCTCTACATTATCTTTGTAAAGCTGCATTGGAACAATATGTGTTTTGAAGCACTGTTCAGATAAATCAAACCAAATTGAATTGAAATCTCTGAGGTCCAGTAACCTCTCAACCTGATTCACTTTCACTACTTTAAACAGTTTTATCGTACAGCTGGAAGACAAACCTTAACCTGATTTTAAACTGATTATGTTTTGTCTCCTGTAATGGTGAGGCTATTTATATGATTTTGGATTGATTTACTACTTGGAGAGCACTAGAAAAGTCCATTAAAAAGCAGGCCTTATCCCTTCAGCTCTTATCGGGAAACTCCTTTTTGAGTGTATCGCAGAAAACGCAAGCACTTCTTCACAGGACTTGACTGATTTTAAGATTTGAAGTGCACTTACTCTCAGGAGAGCCCTCGCATATACTCACTACAGCATGTGTGTACAGCCAGGACTTCAATTTGGTACTTTTATTAAAGACAACGTGAGGCTTAAAAGTTTTTCTGCTTATTCGCTGTTCATTTGAATATGTAGACAACTTCATATTTTATGCAGTTATGTTTGTGTACAATCATAATTAGCTCGTTTCAGTTTGGTTTAAGTATGCAAGCACTTGAACATACTACAGTAAATTATAGTAAATAGTAAAGTCTAATGACATGCGCTATAGGTGAATTGAATAAACTAAATTATGTAGTGTATGTGTGGGAATTTGTATAGGTGTTTTATAGTACTGGGTTGCAGCTGGAAGGGCATCCACTGTGTAAAACATTTGCTGGATAAGTTGGTGGTTTATTCCGCTGTGGCAACCCCAGATGAATAAAGGGACTAAGCAAAAGGAAAATGAATGCTCTTTGGATCTCATCTTGAGAGTTGACAGTAACAGATTCCAAATGCAAATAGCACACTTGATATGAACTCTGGACATTTTATCTGCTCATTGTAATTTGGATAATGAGGGAAAAACACACACCTGGCCATGAAACAGCTTAGAATATAATTGTCCAATTATTTGTGGACCCTTAACAAGTGGGAGGCACATTGGCAAACTGTTGTAATTCCTACAGCATTCACCTGATTTTGATGTAAATAAAATCTAATTAAATTACAATTAAATTAAATTAAAGCTTACAGTCTGCAGTTAAAGCACATCTTGTTTGTTTCATTTCAAACCCATTGAGTTGGTTTCTAGAGCCAAAAAAGTTAGGATTGCGTCAATGTCCAAATATTTTTGGACCTAACTGTGCGTGTATATATATATATATATATATATTCTCTCTTTGTCTCTCTATATAAAGAGAGACAAAGAGAGCTCCACAGCAACTATTATTAATATTATTATAATAAATGATTAATTATGATGTAAATTTATGCACTATACTACACTATCTACTTTAAATTACCATAGCAAAAAGTGACTATTATTAAACATGCTAAAATGTAGTAGCATCTTGCTGTTTTGTGGCTGTTTCACAGTGAAATATCCAGTGAGTGGTGTTGAAAAGCATGTTTTTTTTCTCAGAAAATGTATTACAGTTGATCATGCACATATTACAGCAAGAGATATCAAATGCCTGTTCAGTGGGGATAAAATGTTATTGCTTTATCATGTTTACAGATCTATTCTCTGTTCATTTTTATATATATAAAAAATACTACAATCTAACAGATAGACTTTAATTGACTTTATAAGAAGCTTTAAACAATATACATAAGACATTTTATAAATACAGGACAGGAATGAATTAGTAAAATAACAAAGTACATTACTAGCCGCTCATTTTTGGGTTTGCACAATAGTTTACGTTTATTTTTTGTCAAGCCATGTTTCACAACACTTGTAAAGAAATGCTTTGCGTTTTAATGGAACATAAGATGAGCTACTGAGCAAGTTTACGGCAATGGAAAATCTATACATAAAGCAATCGATATGTGATGCAAAGTTAAAATGGTTTAGTTTGTTAAATGACTTTTATGAAGTGATAGCATGGTATTGTTAAAAAAAAAACTCTAGCCTTCATTAATTCATGTTTTGTGTGAAAATAAACTCAATTGGGTGGTGTTTTGCTGTCTACTTTACATTTCAGCTGAAACCTGCAGTGAGTAAAGGCACGTTTCTAATGATCAACAACTAGGATATAGGACATATGGCTGATGCTAAAAATACATTTGAGATGCAAATATTTATACTTCAAAAGGAAACCCTCAATTTGGTGGCTTATTTTCTTGATTTTGGTCTCATTACACTTCTCTGATCAGATTTTCTGTTTGAAGATGTCAAATATCACCCCCAGACAATCCCATGATCATTACGGGATTCTCTGGGATTCCTTTCGCATTCATTTATTCCCTTCCCTGCTCTGTTTCGAGTCACTGGGCCCTTGTTCCCTTGTTCTTTGTAGTCTATCCTTTTAAGAGGTATGAATCCCCCTTGCGAGTTTCTTTGCCTGGAGCTCAAAAAGTAGGAGCCTTAAAGGTGGCAGACAGTGAGGAACTCTGGGTAAAGAGAAACGCCACTGTATCTCAAAGAGGGCAGAGGACAGAGAGAGATTGACAGCAAGGAAATGAAGAACCCAACCCATAAGAGAACTGAGAGAAGATCCTTTATGTCAATGCAAATCCTCCACTGATATTTCGCTCTGCTTAAAGAATAAATCTGATTCTGAGCTGGTAAAAACATTCGAGAGATGAAATTTTGCTAAGCAGGATGTTCAGGCTTTTTTCATTCAAGCCACTTAGATTGTGAAGTAGGAAAAAGATGAAATATTTTTATAATTTTCATAAAGAAAACTGATGTTCACACTGTGCTAGAGAGCTTGCTTAAAGCCGTATGCTCTTTCTTTTATTAATTTATCCATAATGCTGGACCAGGTCGTCTCCTGAGCAGATGCGGTGATGGTCATGGAAGATCAGTTCCTAAAAAACACAGTCACAGACAAGTCTTTGCATTGATCCCAAGGGCCAGCCTGAACACTCGCCGTTGACCTACTCACACACTGTAAAATTTTTTTAAGTCAGTTCAACAAAAAAAACATAATCCTTATTTCCTTTCTCTTTTTCTTGTTCACTCAACTTTTGAAAACTTCAGCTGCACTGACCTAAAATTATTTCTCAGTAATACAAAAACATTTAGTTGGGTTAACAAGATTATTCATTTTCTGGAGAGGTGAACTATGTAACAAAACTTTTGAAATTGTGCCAACTAAACATTTTTTTGTCTGCAGAACTGGAATTCCTGAAGACATAATTCTTATTTATTCATTCATTTTCTTTTCGGCTTATTCAAGAAATAATACATTATCAGAACAAACTAACTTAGTTCAATTAAAAAAAAACTAAAACAGAGACAAATGTTAACAATTGATTAGACAGAATTAGAAACAGGACAGGAGGTAAAACAACAATAACGGTAAACAAGACAAGGATCAAAACATGGCAGGACAAACAGGGAAAATGCTTTTTAAAGGGCACCTATGGTGAAAAATCAACTTTTCAAGCTGTTTGGACAGACATATGTGTATGTTTGGTGTATAGACCGTCAAATTGGGGTGATATAAACAAACTCAGTCCTTTTTTTTTTTCAATTTAACAACATAAAAACGGTGGACCAATTGGAGCGGTTTTCAGACCGACCGCAACTTGACGTAGGAGTGCGGTCCCCCCGCCCACCGAATTGATTGACAGCTGCCTATTAACATGTCTCCAAAGTAACGTGTGTAATCATATAAAAAAAGACACAGGACCAGGACGTGAGCAAACTAAGCAACCATAAATAAAAGTCTGTTCAGTTTGCTAGGATCATCAATCATCATCAAATGTGATCAAGAGTGAGTTTTACAAGTTTAAAATCTTTTAAAACAGTGCATGTGTGTAATGAATTACAGCCATTTACTTCATCAACACAGCCGCGTGTCAGAACAATCATAAAAGACGCTTCAATCTCGGTTTGTGGACGTTAAATCAGGTTTATTTTGTACATTAACATAACAGACATCCATACAGCAGTGGATATTAACCTGTATTCTGTCACATTTGCGTGCAAAAACAGTGCAAAGCTAAACGTGCGCTGTCTGTGTGTGCCTGTCAGCGCTGTGTGTGTGTGTGTGTGTATTTGTGTGTGTGCGTAACCTTTGTAACGACATTGTGTGTGACTCATCCTGCAACTCCAAAACATGCATCACTCATTGGTAAAATTCTTACTTGTTGTTTTTCCTCACAAATGTTACGTGAGATCTTGTTCCTTCGTGTTTGTCTGTTGTCTGATGCAGCCGAGGGAGCCGCTGCCAGGCACGTGGAAACAGTGAGCGTGAAGGACTAGCCTTAAAGGCGCAGTACACAAAAACAGCTAGCTTCTGCTAAATGCTACAAAAAAGGAACTTATGACAGGTATAATAAAAAATCTGATGGGAGTTTTTAGATGAAACTTTACAGACACATTCTGGAGACACAAAAGACATATTAAATCTGGAAAAAGTGGTAACCTATGTGCCCTTTAATGCTTCACATGTGAAGCATGCATACCTGTTTTTTCAATTGAACTATGTATGTTTATTTTGTTAATGTATTATTTCTCAGTACCAATTTCCAAAAGAGGTTTTTGTTTACTCAACTACAAACATTTTAGGTCAGTGCAACTGATGTTTCCAAAATTTGAGTACACGTTGGCACCAATAATGTAGTGATTAGTGCATTGACAAATGGCAATCCGGTGTTCACGGTGATCCGAGTTGGTCCTATGCTGATCTTTCCCGTCTCTCCTTTCCCCACGCTTGCCTGTCTATGCTCTCTACTGTCCTATCAATTAAAGATAAAAAAAAAATGTTGAGTACAAAAGGAAATAAGGATTATGTTTTTTTTTGTTCACTCAACTTTAGGCATTCCAGTTCCGCAGACAAAAAATGTTCAGTTGGCAAAATGTAAAAAGTTTTGTTAGAGTAGTTCACCTCTTCCAAAAAAAATAATAATCTTATATGAGCTGATGTTTTTAAAAGTTGAGTAAACAAGAAAAAGCAAAAGGAAATAAGGATTTTTTTTTGTCGTACTGACAGAATATTTTACAATGCACCTGCAGCTTCTCCATGATGGACGTCCAGTGTTCTCCAGTCTCCGCACCTAGACTGAGCCTGGTTCGCCTCAAAGTTTTTTTCCTTCACTTTGGTCAATTGGTGAAGTTTTCTTCCTTGCCACTGTTGCCATTGGCTTACTTGGTTTGGCATTTGTGGAGCAGCCCATCGATGGATTTGCTCTTTGGTGTTTGAACTTCCAGCAGTGAAAATTAAACCACACTGAACTGAACTAAACTGAGCTTCAAATCTGAAAACTCGACTGACACAGTTTCAATTGGCTAGAACTTTTATGTTAAGCTGCTTTGACACAATCTACACTGTAAAAACACTCTAGAAATAAACATAAACTGATGAATTGCAGCATTAAACTATTATTTAATTTAAAAGTAATTTTAATTAGTAGTAATACTTTAATTTGTATTTAATACCCACTAATAAAATTTATTAATTTAAAAACAAAAGGCATAATAAACTGTAATTATAGGCTGTTAACCAAACGGATTACATGTTGTTGATTAATTTTACTCAGTACTTGTATAATTAAATTCCTATATGAGAACTAAAGTATGACCGCATTTCATTTAAAAGAAGTAAAGAGCAGTGGGAGGATATTGTGGGTGTAAGAAAGAAAAATAATAAAGTACTTCACACTGAGTTGAAAGAGCCTGCTGTAGATCACTTTTGAAACATGTCAAAATGAAAAAAAAAAAGAGTGAACTGGGCTTCAAAAAAAAAAAAAATATCTGAGCACTCAGAGAGTGTGAAAAAAAACATAATAAAAGGCTTTACAGTCAGTAATTTAATGAAATAACATCCTTCAGTGCCAAGAACATTCTGCTACTTTTCAGGTGGTTTTGAGCTCTGATTACAGCTTTAATAGTATAGTACTGATAATCATTTGAATAAGTCTGTCCTTATAGGAACAAAATGC
>CAIGQZ010032553.1:7350375-7357875 GCA_903798205.1 Danio tinwini | reverse complement strand
CCAATCTCACGAGAAAACTTAACTATTTTACCTTTTGTCAGTTTAGTGGTTAAATTGTACAAAATCATATGAGTCATACGGAATAATTTCAATCATTTCAGTCATACGGAAATGTCTAAACCCAACTGTCACTGGGGGCAGGGCCGTATTTAGAACATATTGGGCCCTAGGGCTATAGCAAACCCAAGGGCCCTATTTATTTTATCCTTCACAAAAGTAGCTTTTGTTTGCTATATTATTAATGATATTAATTTGCAAATTTAAATTATTATATAATCTTATTTTCCACTTGATTTATATTTGATTATTATAAATGTTAGTTTTTTTGTTTTTATAAAAGTAGGCCTACAAACATACAAAATTAATTGTAACTTTTATAATATTAAATAGGCTGAAGAAAAAACAAAACAAAAAACAAAACACGCATTTGCAGTAGGCAAATAGGCTTTTTAATGTTGTCGCACACTCTCGGTTATGATGCCCCATTCACATGGGGCTTCAGCATCAATGCTTGATACAATGATGATATAATGGGATATTGTATAAATAACAAAGTAAAAGAAGTTACATTTTAAATTTTACATCGTATATATGCAGCAAAAGAGGTTTTAGAGAGATTTAATTTGGATATTGGGGCGACGCAGCGGAGACTAAGGACTACTGCACAAGTTTAGAGAACATTGTTAATAAAAAAGCAAAGAACACGTAATATTCTTAAAGAATATATGATTTTTAATTACTGAATATGTTTTATGTACACTCTGGCATATATTTTTGTATATTACTGTATAATTCTGTATTTGTTGTTAAAAAAACATACTAGTTAAGTATATTAAAAAAAAACTCTTGACGGAGGGGTTGTCTGAAGTTGGGGCTAACACGAGCATCATAGCAGCGTTAGCCAATGAAATTAGTCCGCAATCGGCCACAGTCTGAGCTGGGGTATTTGTATGAAGCGATCTAATTAGTTGATGCGTCCGTTGGCAGCTAAAGTGGAGCTGACGGATCTACAATTCAGTTCGGCAACGCTTCACAGCTTGACCCATTCAAAGTGAATAGGAAAGTGTTGATGCTGGCGCCCTGTGTGAATGGGGCGTCAGTCCATTCTGCATGATTCCGCCTATCCTGAGCTCTCTTACTGCACGTTAATAACGGATGCTGTTTTATTTAGATTTTTTTGTTCTATGATGTGCGTGGTTAGCCTACCTTTGACTGGACCGTTCTCGCAGAAGAGCTGAAATAAGGAACTGTCTGGGGAAATAAGAACAACAGGAACCCGTTCATCATTACTGGGAACTAAATATGACAATTTAAATCTCTGATTGAGCTACAGCCACTCTGAGCCATAGTTTATGGCTCTCACTGTTTTTGAACAGCAGCGAGCCGAAAGAATACTTTGAAAGCATAACGCAAAGAGGCGTTCCCTGCGTCTGTGTTAATTAATCCATCAGCCATTCAATCAAATTAGTGATTACTAAATCGAAAAATTACAAATTGGTAATAGCTCTGATCAAACAAAACATTATTAAAAACTTGTTAAAAACAAGTGCACCAAAGATCATTTAATCATAGGCAGCAAAACTATTTCTTTTCTGAGGGGCCCTTTATGATTTCGTAATTCACTTAAGTTTATTCTACATTCTGTTCCACAGTGACCTTCGAGATTGCAAAAGTTTGGAAATTTGCCTGAAACATTCCAAAGACCCATCAAGATCATGTCGATCTCACATTGCCTGATGATTGCATCATTCCGGCCTACTGTCACAATATAACCATGGATAAAGTGATGCTTTGATCTTGAAAAGCAACTAAGTATATGTTCACTTCACCAGAAGGACGGAATTTATCAGTTCATTCAGATCCCATCCCCTCTTGGAAATTGGACCATGACTCAAGTCTCTTCTTGTTTAAATTAACAAAGCCCTGTAATCCTTGATGTAGTAATTCATTCTCTGCACTTCAAGTGCTGAGGGATTAAAATCAATGTTCATCGATTCATTGATTTGTCTGTGATGAAGACTTGTCAACAGCCAACAAGTGCACAGCGACAGCTCTACTAGAAATCATCCTGCAGCATAAACCTGACACACAGGGTTTTGTTAACACGCAGTACATTATGTCAAGGTCCTCTGAACAACATCCTCCATAATGTAGTAGGACGATCACTCAAGATCACGTGACCTGGATTAAGAGCAAGCGAGGCAGCGAACATTCGCAATGACTGACAAAACACCAGGCTGCAAGACGATCAGTCCGCCAAACAGGTGAGAAACGAGCTAGCGCAAAGCAGTAATCGATAAGTTGTCCAAACTGGAAAAAATAAATTCAATGTTTTTAATATCCCAAGCAACGGAGCATTACAGAGTGTTAAATCTTCAGAAAGATGCATCGCAACTCTCTAACCTTGGTGAGCGCTGCTACAACTTCTGAAATATAAGATAAAAGTCCACACAAAATAAATTTGCCAGACCACTCTTATTAATAATTGATTTTTGTAACTGAGGGCAGAATAATGCTCGTGCGCTGGGATAAAGACTTGCCTCATTGCTGTCATGCCGAGCTGTCCCAACTGAAAATTTGTTGAGGTAAGAAGGCAATGTCAAAATGCATGAGGATGAGCATTGACCTTGAATGTGAAATTGCTGCCGCTAATCAATTAAGATATAGTGACTGCATGCACATTATGACTAAAGAGTTCAATGTTGCATGCCACCTTGTTTGTGTGGTTTTAAATATGAGCTCATGCATGCCTCATTTCATTTTAATGTTGCCTGGAGTCATATCAAAATCATTAGCATAATCATTATTCCATCAAGACTGTAATTTGCAGATTACCTCATGCAATATTACCACAGGTGAATTCTCAATGGACTTGAGCGCCTTTGTTCAAGACTTCCCATCCACCATTCGGCTTTGTAGTTTGTCAGAAGGCATCAGCCAGAAGTCATGAAGCATAAACATCTTTGAAATATGTCAGCACGGTTCTTCAGGAGCTCAATGGCAGCATTTGTTTTTCACTCAAAGAGCTATTTGTCTCGTAGCCGGCCTTGATGTTCTTTTTTCGCTTACGTTGTGTCACGTAAGAGCTATGGTTGTCCTGGCAGACAATTTTCCAGTTTGCTATCACATCAAAAGAATAGAAATGGAACCTCAGGACTTAAAACTACTTTTCTGAAGTAATTTGTTTTATGAAAGCAGGTTTAAATCAGACATTTATCATACCTTGCAAGAAGTGATTTCTACGTAACACCATTGAGTTATATTATATATATTTTATAGTATATACACTATGCTGGGAATTACACTGTAAGGATCCTTGGGAGTCTATTTAAATATAAATACATCTATAATACATAAACATCATGAAGAAAGAAAAACAAACTTGAGTATTATTTGTTTTGAAAGGTGCTACATAATTCAAAATGCTTAATAATTTGTTCACGTTAATATTTCAAGGTAATATTTAATTATTTTTAGTATAATGAGGAAATTCAAGTTCACACCAGAATGAAAATTTCTTGAGCCACAAATCATACAAGACTTCTTTATTCAGTAAAATATAAAAATACTATAAAATTAAGACTTTTATAGTAAAAAAAAACATATTGAGGCAAAATTAAATCAATACCAATGACTCCTGATGATACATTGAGGTTTTATTTGTACTTTTTTTTACTGTTTATACTCCCAAAGTGCTATATGTTGCATTTTATAACTGACCAAGGTCCATGTTTTCTGCTAAAATTCCTCTTTAATGTATTATAAAAGGGGAAAAAGTAATGAAAAAGATTGGGTAGGAGATGATAGACAAGGTCAAAACACAACATTGCCTCTTCATAAGATATCGCTAGGTCAAAAAAAAGAAAGGAAAGTCAACACAGTCTGTTGAAAAAGGTGTACTACTGTATGTACCTTTTGCATGTTTACTGGTGATGTTGCAGGTCTGAACGTTTAAGATCTTCACTGAACTAAATACAAGATATTTAATAAGTCCCAAAAGACCTTTTCCCGAGGTCACATAACCTTGGATCCGGCCTGTATCCATAACAGATGGTTGTGGTGCACTAAGGAAGAAGTCAGCATTAGAGATGAAGATCTTTGCCTGAATCTGAAGGAACCTGATGGGTTTGGGCTTAATTTCTATCATTTTAGATGTGGTTGGGCTTGCATTCGCGCTCACACTGGCTTGCTCTGTAAATTAACTGTCATGTGATGCATTTACGCAAGAAAGTAATCCAATCATTTGTTACAACACAAATGACGGAGAAGTCAAAAAGAGCAATTTTGCAGAGTGGGAAAATGCACAGCAAGCTGACAGGGAAAATGAAGAGATCACTCACTACAGATCAGTATTATGCATCCCGGCCAGCAGCAGCAGCAGTGAAAGGGTGTTCAGTGCTGCAGGATGCACCATCAGTGAGCGCAGGACCACGTTAAAGCCATCTACAGTGGATTCAATAATGTTCCTCCACAAAAATACGTAGCCTAATTTTGGCGAGTAAAGAATTTTCAAATTATAATTAAATAATATTAATTAAATCATAAATGCATAATATAAATATATAGGCTAATGTTGGATTTATTTTTTTATTATTCAAATACCTGTCATAATTTATCATTTATTTTAATTTAATTTGTTAGGAAAGACTTATTTTTATTGGTGTGTTGGCCAATTTAAAGGCTAAGTTTATGTACCTAGGCCTATTTAGAGTGCTGAGATGTTACAATATTACAGAGGATATATTTTATTTCTTTGTTCCAACTTATAAATTATCTTAAAACATGTATAAACGACTCATTCTTGAAAAAAGAGCTGTGCGCATGTGCACATTTGAATAATCCCTGGCTGTAAACTTTTTTAAAAGGCTTTTAAAAAACTGTCAGTAAAAATTTACTTGTCGGGCTCAGGCTGAATTCTGTCGGGCCTAACTTTTAAGGCCTAATTACAGCTCTACTCAGCACAGCCTCACACAGTTTTATATATTTTACAGTATTATAAACAGGAAAAAAATTATCTATATCTGGGTTTAGTCTGAGGTAATTAAAGACATATTTTCAGTTTTTAATAAATTGTACATTTAATCTACTAATATTCATGTGTATTTATAAATTACTGAACCGCTAGAGGTACTATTTTTTTTCTCTGTGTACATATACAGATGTGGATAGCCAGATATAAACAATGCTTGTTATCCAATTCTACCCCTCAGACATCAACATGCCACGTGAAACTAATAACAGGAAGACAAACAATAATAAAATTGGCTTAATAAAGCCAAAGTTTAAAGCACTCGCCTTTATTTTGCATTTAAGAGGATTTATGGGCCATGCAAACAATGAGTAGGAAGGTGAACAAATCAGCGGTCCAGGAATAGAATGTATTTGTCCAGACCAAACAACTGCTACGAAAGCCAACGCCAAGAGGAACCCAAGATAAACCAGTGGATAGCAGTAACAATAAAATTGTAAGGAAATGAGGCTGCATCCATCTGACATTATATAATTGTGAATGTTATTTAAGTAAACCAAAAAAAAGGGCTGCGTTTTACCTTTATGGATGGAAATACAGCCTCTGAAAAAGGCATCATGGAGTCAAGGCACACATCTGGCGGTCTACAAGAATAAGACGCATGAGTTTTGTGATTATGATCCAGGTATTTGAGTTAATCTGCCGAAATGCGTCATCTATCCTGCAGAGACCTGAAAATATTGCTTTCAAATCTGAACCTAAAGTTAGGAAAGCTTGTTAAACCCAAAGTAAATTACTTGGAGTTAAAAGCTTGATCTGTCAGAATGACTTTCAGTAAACGAGAAACAGAGATACATTTAATTAAAGTTTTCATTTTCACCATGCTGCAATAGAAACGTGTCTTGATGGAAGAACACACTTCTCTGTAATGCCACTGTATGCCATAGCATTAAGATTTGTTGAATTAAGAGCATGTTAATTAAACCCATTAATTAGAAGAGGGTGTCCATATATAACCGGTGATGTATTACATATTGACAGTGTAAATAATTGAAGAATTACTTACACGGCTGCTCAAGCAGATTATATGAAATAGGCTATGAATTGGAATTGAGTTGGAGGGGAAAAACATTGTGTATTTTGAGAGGTTCTAAAGTCAACATGCGCTTAAGATATGAATAAGTAGAAAACTCATTTTTTTACACTTTAAGCATTTTGTGTCTGTAGATTTCATGCATATTTTTAAAGGCTGTTTTGAACAGGACTTCATCCAGTGTTCAGATTTTTGTGTTGCAAATTTGTGCATATTTTATGTTGAATATTTAAATGTAAAATATTAGGAAACTTAAAATAAAAATTCTTTGTTTTGTTTATTTAGTTTACCCTATTCACCTGCAGTGTCTTGCTTTAAGTAGGCTAAAAAAAGAAAAAAAATGCTGACAAATAAACCACTTGCAAAGCATCATTTTGCTCATCCATGAGGTTGCAAATCAGTTTGGCAGTTATCTTTTTTTTTATGAATAAATATATGTTAAAGCACTTGAAATCCAAATTGATCACTCAAAAAAAAAAAAAAAAATATATATATATATATATATATATATATATATATATTATGGCTGCACAATACTGTATATCATTTCAGCAACAATATCGCAATGTGGTCATTCTCAAGTCACATTGCAGACACATCGCGCAATGTTGAGTTGGTATTATAATTTATCATTTGCATGTGTTTTTGATGCCTGTGCATGTATAATGATTTTAAAAGCATTCAGGTATAAGAAATTGCACCATTTGTGACCTTAACTATGAATATTTTTATTGAATTATTAATTTTTTTTCATTTACTCACAACACATGCAAATACAGAAACACACTGCAAGTAGCACAGGCAACAATGAAAATGTGTCGGGGGACCCCAAAAAATTTAAAGATTGTTTATTAGATTTTATGGAAATGCACTCACACTGCAGAATCATCCCAACCGATATAACATTATAAATTCTTTCCAAATTTTAAAAGGCATCTGGTAAAATAGTTTTTATATCACAATATATATAGCAACATAAAAAAATATTACAATGAAAATTTTTAATAAAAATATATTTTAATACATATATTCTTCTTTGAATATAGAAAAATCTGTCTATATGTCCATCTATATGGAATCTGTACCATCTATCAATTTGAAACAATGCTTTAAAAATAATCAACATAAGAACAACATAACGTCTTTTAATGTTCAATTAAAGGGGTCGCACACCAGATGAGCCACTCAGCACCATGACATAGCACACACATGACAGTTGTAAATATTGCACACCAGACGCGCACATTTGAATGTTGTTTAATATGAAACTATTCAGATGGAGCTCTGTGGTGCGGCAAATATATGAACAGTGTCCTGAGTCGCAGCTGGGCGCCATGGACAGCCACCGACTTGCAGCGCCTGTATGTGTATTCTGATAAAAATCTATGTTTAGAATTCTAAAATGCATCTGGTGTGTAACCCTCTTTAGTTGATATTA
>CAIGQZ010032553.1:7298874-7349975 GCA_903798205.1 Danio tinwini | reverse complement strand
TTGTTTGTTTGTTTGTTTGTTTGTTTGTTTTTCCTGCTGCCAATTTTGACCATAACTTTTCTGCCAAAAAAAAAAGAATACATTTCTAATGTTAATATCACAAATACTGTCTTTTTTTAATAATTTTTTTAAATTATTACAATAACAATATTAGTTGATTTCTGTCTCTCACATTAGCACACATCACAAATAACAATATACATTATATAAATCAAAGATTTTTGTAAGGCATTCCCTCAAGTGTGTTGTGTTTTGGGGTCGTATGGCATAACAAAAATGTTTGAAAACCTCTATTCTTGATTGCTCACTGTAGAGTCAAACTAGGGTCAGCATCACCCATTTATTTATCCTTTGATTTGTAGTGAGGGTCAAAATATGACAGGCATTCTGAAGCTGTAAGTTTGATTTGAAGGTGAAAAACATAAAAAGGCATGGTATTCTCTTTCCAGTCAAGATATTTTGAAAAATGTTATCCTTTTATTCCAGGTGCAAGCTGCACCTTGTATTGAATTTGGTTGCTACATCAGTGGCTTTCATTTTTTTAGACGCATTATAAAAGAAATCCAGAGCAATATGGGTGGGTGAAGCCCAGAAAGACCAACACTAAAGGATTATATGGCTTAATTAAAAATGGATAGAGAAAAGCAGAATAGAAGAGTCCTATTGAACTCTCCAGATGTCACAAGCTGTTGATATCCAGTAATGGCATGTCTAATGGTATCTTGTAAAGGAAATTGAGTCTTTTTGGCACCCAGAATTCCACCTGCGATATTTAAATTTTCATGCATCTCATCTTGCCTGTTGAGCAGCGTCCTCATGGGATTTAATTTCAACAAAAAACTCCGGAAGCGTTTTTATTTTTATTTTATTTATTTATTTATTTTTTTTGGGGGGGGGTGGAAGAGAAGTGGGGGAGGGTCATTCATCAGCAAAGCGTTGAAGGTTATTTTAGACGTCAAGCTATAAGTATTAAAACATTGTCTGTCGTTTGAAGTCTGTGTGCTCTTTGAAACCAACACAAAACGGAGGGTCAGGAGGCTGCAGTTGAGACGCAAAGGGCAACTGTCAGACTCACAGATTCAAGAAGACTAAGACACAATAAATACATCAGCCTTATCATCTAACCCAAGAATCTGAGCCTATGCTGGGATGGGAGAGCTAAACCCTCTGCTGCTCTTTGATTAGATGACTGAATTATTTTTATTTCATTATAATTTCATGTAAATGAATGTACTATATTTGAAGTGTATTTTTTATTCAATATTATGTACTGTTATATATTTTATGATACTAAATAGGGATGTAAAGTGGACTTCTCCTCATTATATGATATGATTTAGATACTCTTAGCCAGTGATATCACATTTGTTTATTGTTGGAGGCTGACATAAATCTGACGCTGTGCTAAATCTGACGCTGTGTGATGTCAATCTCCAATATTGTTTAGACAGCAGACATATGTCAGAATCCAATGTTGGAGATTAATGTCAGTCTAAACCAAATGCCAACTTCATCAACTTGTCTATGAAAAAATCAAGTGGCAGACGTAATAATATCTGACATTGACATTGAATTGACATTGAACCCCAGACTAATGTTAGAACCAAGGCTGTAGACTAATGAATATCTAGAAATTGACAGTTTGATGTTGGGTTTGAAAGATATTACAAACATTGGATACTGACTTCAGACTAATATTGGGTTCTGATGTCAATGTCCTATGACTGATTGTTGATTTGGGTTGATATCAGAACCTAAGTCAGACATCAATCTCCAACATTGTTTAGGATGTTGGAGATTGACTTCAGTCTGATATCAATTAAGACGCAACTTTAAACTATCAGATGTCAGCTCAGGCTGATGTCACTCTCCAAAGTTGGTTAGACATCTGAACCCAACATCAGACTGATGTCAATCTCTGATAGTTAGACATCATACTTACAGTACATCAGAATCCAACATTGAAGACTGTCGTCAGAACCCAATGTCAGAACGCAAGACTGAAGATTGATGTCATTCTGACATTGGGTTCCGACATCAATCTCCAATGTTGTTTAGATGTTAGACTTACACAAGAACCCAGCATTGGAGGCTGAAATCAGTCTGAACCCAATGTTAACTTCATCAACTTGATTGTGACAAAATCAAATTGCAGTTTTAATACTATGTACAAATAATGTTATCAATTAGGGACAATTTTAAATGAAAATTGGGTTGACATCAAATCCAAACATCAGACTGACTTTATTCTTTATTTACGTTTTAGACTTACCTCAGAGCACATCATTGGACATTGAAGTAGTTCTGAAGACTAACCAGTGTTGAAGACTGACGTCAGAACACATCAGTCTGACTTCAGTCCCTAACTCTTTTAAGACGTCAGGCTTGCATAAATCTCCATTGTTTGATGATCGATGTCAATCAACTTAAAATTTAATTGCAATTACTTCCCTCACTCACTATCCTTTGAATTAATCCCACAGCAGAATACCAACTACTCCGGCATATGTTTTATGCAATGGATGTCCTTCCAGGTGACCCAGTGTTGTGGTGGATGCCAACCCAGCACTGGGAAACACCCATACACTCTCTCATTTGACACACACACACAGCCAATTTAGTTTTACCAAATTCACCTACAGTATACCACGTCTTTGAAAGAACATGCAAACTCCTTACAGAAATGCCTACTGGCCCAGCCAAGACTCGAACCAGCAACCTTCTGTAACGTGTTGGTTGAACCCGGGTCTCTTGGACTCAAGGCTGGGGCCTTTCCCAGCTGAGCTAACTCCTCAACAGATGAACCTAAGAGCAGAAGATTAATAAAGGAACTTGAGGCTTTAGTTTCAGAAAAAATAAACAAATGATCTTTACTTGAAAAATAGAATACAAAGTATAACCAGAAATGACTGAAGCCCAGCTTCTAGTAAACAGGCAAAACAAATCAGACACAAGGGTCAAAAAACATACAACAGTATGAAGTAACTTAGCTTCTCAGGAGAATCAGGAGAACACTGGTCAATAATGGCTCAAGACTGAACACACTAGCTTGTAACATACACTTTTAAAGGGCAAAACACAGGTGTTGCTAATCTAGCTTGAGTGGTGGCTCACAGTAGATGGCGAGAAAGTGGTGCCATCCAATGTTCTGGAGGATGTGTACAAATTGGATACTAGTGTATAAAAAGTCAAGAGCGCCTCCTTCTGGTTTGGAGGAGGAATGCAGCTTAATGAATTCTTACAGGAGCCTCTCCTCTAAGAACGGCTCCTGACGTTTCTCTAGAACTGTCGATGGGCAAGTTTAAAGTCCGCAATCAGTACTGGATCCAGAATATCTTTAGCCGGCACCCATGACCGTTCCTCTGGGCCATAGCCCTCCCAGTTGACAAGGTACTGCACTGTCCCATGGACCAGCTGAGAATCCAGAAGCCTGTGTACCGTGTAAGCTGGTCTCCCCTCAATGATCCGGGGTTTTGGTATGGGCTTGCTGGCTGGGGAGAGAGAGGAAAATACAACAGGTTTTAAGTTGGAGATATGAAAGGTAGGGTGAATCCTCATGGACCTTGGCAGGAATAGCCGGTAGGATACAGGATTTATCTTTCTGAGGATCTTAAATGGACCAATATAGCATGGGGCCAGCTTGCGAGACTCTACACGAAGAGGAAGATCCCTGGTTGAAAGCCACCCTCTCTGACCTGGCCGAAGTGTGGGCCCTGGTCTTCGGCGCTTATTTGCCTGTCTCCGTTGCTGTTGGGTGGCTTTTAGTAAGGCTACTCGAGCTCTCTGCCATTATTGTCTGCATCGGCGGACCAGTTGTGTATCAGCTGGGACACTGACTTCTGGTTCCTGTCCTGGAAACATAAGAGGAGGGAAACCATACTGGCACTCAAAGGGAGACATTCCCAAAGAAGAGTGGTAAAGGGTGTTATGTGCAAACTCAGCCCAGACCAACCGGGAGCTCCAAGTGGTCTGATTGTCTGAAACCAAACATCTCAGAGACCTTTCAATCTCTTGGTTTACCCTCTCTGTCGAACCATTAGATTGGGGATGAAAGCCAGATGACAGACTAATAGAGGACCCAATGAGCCGGCTAAATGCCTTTAAGAACCTGGACGTGAACTGTGGCCCCTGGTCGGAGACCATGTCTTGCAGGAAGCCATGGATCCTAAATACATTCTGCATGAGAAGCTCTGCTGTTTGACTTGCTGTTGGGAGTTTGGGCAATAGGAGTAAATGACATGCCTTGGAAAAATCTTTCCACCACCACCAGAATGACTGTATTACCTTTGGACTCTGGTAGGCCTGTAACAAAGTCCAATGATATGTGTGTCCATGGGTGTTAAGGGATAGGCAGTGGGTGTAGCAGGCCTTGAGGTCGGGTTCTTGGTTCTTTGTTCTGTGCACATACATCCCTCTGCAGCTTTGGCCACCAAAATTTCCTCTGGATGAGCTTTTGTGTTCTAGTGGCTCCAGCATGACCCGATTGGAGGGAAGCATGAGCCCACTGCAACACTTCAGAGCGTAGATGGTTAGGTACAAAGAGACGCCCTGGAGGGCTATTACCTGGCACTGTCTGTGGCTGTGCTCTTCTGACCGTCTCTTCAATTCCCCACTGGATTGCACAAACCACTCTGGAGGTAGGTATAATGAGTTCTGGTGTGGCCTCATTTTCTAGTGACCCAAACTGCCTTGAGAATGCATCTGGCTTAGAATTCTTTGAGCCTGGGCGGTAAGAGAGAGTAAAGTCAAAACAGTTAAAGAAAAGGGCCCAGCGAGCTTGCCTGGAGTTTATTCTCTTAGCCTCTCTAATGTAGGTGAGATTCTTGTGGTCGGTCCAGATGAGAAATGGATGTTTGGCCCCCTCCAACCAGTGTCACCACTCTTCTAATGCCACCTTGACTGCCAAAAGCTCACGGTTCCCGATGTCGTAATTCCTCTGTGCTGGTGTAAGCCTGTGAGAAAGATAAGCACATGGGTGAAGCTTGTTGTCAGACTTACTTCTTTGAGAAAGGACTGCCTCTATGCCTATGTCAGAAGCATCCACCTACACTACAAAAGGAAGCTCTGGATCTGGAAGAGCTAAAATGGGGGCAGATGTGAAGAGAATTTCAGTCTGTTGAAGGCCTTATTGGCAATCTCAGTCCACACAAATGACTTGGCAGTCTTCTTGGTGAGGGCAGAGAGGGGTTCTGCAATGGAGCTGAAGCCTATAATAAATCTCAGATAGAAATTGGCAAACCCCAAAAATCGTTGTACCTCCTTAACTGAACGTGGTTGTGGCCAATCCAGTACTGCCTTGATCTTGCCAGGATCCATCTGAAGGCTACATTTGGAAACTATGAACCCAAGAAACGACACCTTGAAGACATGGAATTCACTCTTCTCCAGCTTAATGAACAGCCTGTGTCTCAACAACTGGGAGAGAACTTGCCCGACATGTACATGATCTTTATAGTTACTTGAAAAGATGAGTATGTCATCCAAGTAAACAAAAAGAAAATTGTTCAACATCTCCCTAAGGACATCATTATTGAACGCCTGGAAGACGGTTGGGGCATTTACAAGGCCAAAAGGCATTAACTGATATTCATAGTGGCCTGTTGGAGTGTTGAAAGCAGTCTTCCACTCATTTCCTTCTTTGATTCTGATCAGATGGTAGGCATTTCTGAGGTCCAATTTCTTGAAGATTGTGGCGCCCTGCAGTATTTCAAAAGCAGTGTTCATTAGGGGTAATGGGTATCGATTCTTAATGGTGATGTGATTCAAACCTCTATAATCAATACAGGGTCGAAGACTCCCGTACTTCTTGGAAACAAAAAAAAAGGTTGAAGGGCAAATAAATCCACTGTCTAGGGCCTTGTTCAGGTATTTCTCCATAGCAGTTCTTTCAAGGATGGAGAGGGAGTACAATCTTCCTTGAGTCGGGCATGCTCCAGGTACAAGCTCAATAGAACAATCATAGGGACGATGCAGGGGTAACAAAGTAGCCTGAGACTTACTGAAGACTTCACTGAGATTCATGTATTCTAGGGGAACTCGGGACAGACATGGAGAAACCTTGGGTAGCTCTGGCAAGGGGGCTAGAGACTTGATAGTGAATGGCTTGAGCTTGGGTGTAGCTCGAACTTCAGTGGTAGGTATGGTTATAGTGTGGGCTGAAGGAGATCTGGAGGAATCGGGCTGAGGTCCTGGAAGTGTTTCCAGTGACTTAGGAGAAAAATCGGAAACACAACAGTTAATACCCCAACTCTTTACAACACATCTGGGCCAGTCTATAAAAGGGTTGTGATGGAATAACCAAGGGAAACCAAGAACTAAGGGGTGTTCTGGTGAATGGATAAAAAAAAAATTGTATCTCTTCTCTGTTTGCCCCTATCTTTAACTGGAGAGATGTGGTGCAGTGACTAACCTGTCCTGAACCAAGAGGTCTGCCGTCTAACGCTGTAATGGTGAGGGGTCTCTGGAGGACTATGGTTCGAATACCCAGCTCACTGGCCACATTGATATCCATAAAATTACCAGCAGCTCCAGAATCAAGGAAGGCACAAAGATGGTGAAGTTGGTTGTCTTGGGTGATGGTGGCTTAAATGAACACTCCAGAAGTGATAGCACAGGGGGAAGTATCTACTCTCGCCCGGGTCCCCCTCTTGCTGGACGAGAGCTGGCTTTTCCCTTCAGTTCAGGGCAAGTGGAGCGGAAGTGGCCTGGCTCTCCACAGTAGAGACAGCACCGCTCCTTCATTTGCCTATCCCGTTCAGTTTGGGTCAATCTAGTTCTCCCCAATTGCATAGGTTCCTCAAGATCAATGAGTTGAAGGGGTTGAGTGATGGTTCTAGAAGGTACATAAGGGTCAAATAACCTGGTCTCTCTACCTCGTTCCTGTTGTCGTTCTCTTAGGCGATGGTCTACCCGAATGGCAACATCAATGAGAGACTCAAGATCTGGAGCAGGATCTCTAAAAGCCAGTTCATCCTTTAATTCAGAGGACAAGGCATGGTGAAAAGTTGTTTTCAGTGTTTGCTGGTCCCTCTGAGGCCAGTGTTCTGAACTGGATAGAAAATTCTGCCACACTCCTCTCACCCTGAGAGAGTTAAAGTAGGCAATAACTCACATCTCCATTACTGGCTGGATGGTAGAAGACCTTCTTTATCTCTGCAATGAAACTGGTGCTGTTGTTAGTAAGGGGAGATTTCTGGTCCCATAACGATGTGGCCCAATTCAAAGCTTTGCCTGTAAGTAGAGTGATGATGTATGCTACCTTACTGTTCTCTGTGGGAAAACTGCTGGGTTGCAATTGAAAGGCCAGCGTGCACTGAGTGACAAACCCTCAACACCTCTCTGGGTTTCCATCAAATCTCTCTGGTGCTGGTAACTTAGGCACAAATGAACTAACATTAAATTAGCTAACAGTATTCTAATCTCATACATAAATCATAAAAACCATTAATGGTTGTAATTTACAGTAGGCTATTCATTAAGAAATGAAAAACAAAAATCCTACTTAATATTAATAATAATAATAATAATAATAATATTAATAATAATAATAATAATAATAATAATAATTATTATTATTATTATTATTATTAGGTAGGATATTGTTTATTTATTCATGTATTTACAGCTTAAAACATTTAAACCACTGCAGAAATGTTCTAACCAACAGGCCCATGTCATACACTGATGAATGATGGATTTGATGTTAGAATGACTTATGAAGGATCTTGTGATAAGACTACAGTAATGACTCCTGAAAAAAAATATTACTTTTGCGGCATCAATAAATGACATTTTAGAATAACTTAAACTTATTTAACAGCAATAAGTACAATATTATTGTTTATTCTTTCATTCATTCATTCATTTTCTTTTCGGTTTAGTCCCTTTAATAATCAGGGGTTGCCACAGCAAAATGAACCGCCAACTTATCCAGCGTATGTTTTACGCAGCGGATGATTCCAGCCACAACCCATCACTGGGAAACATCTATTCATCCATCCACACACTCATTCACTACGGACAATTTAGCCTACCCAATTCACCTATAGCTCATGTTTTTGGGCTTGTGGGGGAAACCGGAGCACCCAGAGGAAACCCACACGAACACAGGGAGAACATGCAAACTCCATACAGAAACGCCAACTGACCCAGCAGAGGCTTGAACCTGCAACCTTCTTGCTGTGGGGCACACGTGCTACCCACTGTGCCACAGTGCAATTATTCTTTATTTTGGTTAAATATTAATTTTGTTTTCTATTCGTTATTTATAATTCAAGACTGAACCCTGCTGCTCTAATCCCCTTCATCTGCCCATCAGAGATGTTTCGGCTCCAGCGGTCTCCTCACCGCATGTCTGAACCCTGATTTGAGCGATATGACTCTCTGAACGATATGAGTCTCCTCAGGGAGATAACAGATCACTGATACTCATGCCAAAGGAGCGCTAATGAATTCTTCTGGAGTCTAAAAGTCTCATCAAGAGTAGCATCTCCAGCTCTTAATTGAGGAGAGAAGAGTAATATAGGTGACTGTCTGGAGTCATTTCCTCATCTCTGAGCCACGGGGGAGATGTGTAATTCCCCAAAGAATCACAGAATTGTGATTGAAAAGTGTGTGAATCAAAGGGTGGGAGGACACCTGGTGCAGATAAACACGTCTGCAATCAGAAATCATCAAACCTGAGCTTGCCTGTTCAACACGAGTTAAGAGTTCAGCTCTGACACCAGAATATGAAAAAGCTCTTGACAGCAACGCTTAAAGACTCAAGTTTGAGAATGACATCAAAGAGGCTTTTCAAAGAGAATAGTCAAATCACTGGCTGCTGTTTGTGCTCAAAATGGTTTATCACTTTCAAAAAAGAACTGTAATCGGTTGCAACAAGCTATAAAATGAACTTTGCAAGACTGTGGTCTTAATTAAACACTCAGGGGCGATGCCTATGATTATTATTCAAAAAGAGCCAAAGGCAAGTAAAAACTTGCAAATATGTGAAACAGTTTTACTTGTCTGTTGGTTGATTTTATTTTTTTTTTTTTAAACGGCTTTTCAATAGCTTAAAAATAATAATAATAATAATAATAATAATAATAATAATAATAATAATAATAATAATAATAATAATAATAATTATTATTATTATTATTATTATTATTATTGGGCATCACAGTGGTGCAGTGGGTAGCACAATCTCCTCACAGCAAGAAGGTCGCTGGTTTGAGCCTCGGCTGGGTCAGTTGGCATTTCTGTGTGGAGTTTGCATGTTCTCCCCGTATTTGTGTAGGTTTCCTCTGAGTGCTCCGGTTTCCCCCACAGTTCAAAGACATGCGGTACAGGTGAATTGGGTTAGCTAAATTGTCCGTAGTGTATGAGTGTGAATGCGTATAGATGTTTCCCAGTGATAGGTTGCAGCTGGAAGGGCATCCGCTGTGTAAAACATATGCTGGATAAGTTGGTGGTTCATTCCGCTGTGGCGACCCCAGATTAATAAAGGGACTAAGTAGAAAAGAAAATGAATGAATGAATGCATTATTAAACAATAATGCTTGTGGTATTAAATACTTCACAGATCAGTAATAGTAGTGATATATATATATATAACAACAACAACAACAACAATAATAAGGGTGACGCAGTGGCACAGTAGGTAGGGCTGTCGCCTCACAGCAAGAAGGTTGCTGGTTCGAGCCTCAGCTGGGTCAGTTGGCGCTTCTGTGTGGAGTTTGCATGTTCTCCCTGCGTTCGCATGGGTTTCCTTCGGGTGCTCCGCTTTCCCCCACAGTCCAAAGACATGCAGTACAGGTAAATTGGGTAGGCTAAATTGCCTGTAGTGTATGTGTGTGAACAAGTGTGCATGGATGTTGAAATGAAAATGAATTATTATTATTGATTCATTTTCTTATTGGCTTAGTCCCTTTATTAATCTGGGGTTGCCACAGCAGAACGAACCACCAACTTATCCAGCACATGTTTTACACAGCGGATGCCCTTCCAGCAGCAACCCATCCATACACACTCATACACTACGAACAATTTAGCCTACCCAATTCACCTGTACCACATGTTGTTGGACTGTGGGGGAAACCGGAGCACCGGGAGGAAACCCACATGAACACAGGGAGAACATGCAAACTCCACACAGAAACACCAACTGACCCAGCCGAGGCTCGAACCAGCGACCTTCTTGCTGTGAGGCAACAGCACTACCTACTGCGCCACTGCGTCACCCAATAACAATAATAATAATAATAATAATTATTATTATTATTATTATTATTATAACACTATTTAATATATATATAATTAGATTAATAATATAATTAATAATATATAATTTTCAAAATATATATTTATATTTTCTCAAGTCACAAACCATTGACAAACCATCCATTTTAGGCCTTGCCTACAGGCATCACAAAAATACAATAATTATCACTTCCAGGCACTTTCTTTTAGATGTGATCCCAGCCATTCCTTTACAGCTATTTATTTATAATCCATTTGATAATGTAAAAAGAAAAATAATAAATAAATAAATGAATAAAACCACAATTCATAGTAAAATACGTTGCAGAGATGAAAGTAAACAAATCATTAATTTTAAATGTCTGATGCCGTTGAACGCAGTCCGAGTCCCAGGGTTCATGTGGCTAATAAGCATTGCTGGAGGCATGAGTGGACACATTGAGAGCCTAAAGGCACAAAGACACTGTTAATGAAAAAGTATTGACCTGTTCCAGACAAGTCACACAACTAAATTCTGCTGGCTGCTCATAACAAAAGCAAACAGACAGCACTGATTAAGCACATTGTTGTGCTCGTGTGCACTGAGTTCAACAACACCTGGAGCGATCATTTGCTTCACTTCAATCCAGCACAATTACACAGACTCTTAATTGCAACTTTTAACTCTAACAGCAGTGCGGGTACATGCAGCGAGTGGAGTCCCACAAAGACACACGCACCGCCAACATTAATAGAGCATTTTTCTCACTCTCAAAACACTTTACAAAGAGAGAGGGGGAGAGGGGGAGGTGAAGTTATGACTGCATGAGGGGATGAAAATGCATTTTAGAAGCATTATTATGTGCATTACAGCTATATGAGTTTTTGTTTTGTTTTAGTAGTCCAATTATGAAAGTACATGTCAAATCATGCTGGAGCTCGACTAATCACCATTAACAACAAACAAAAATTAAAATAGTAATAATAGGGCTGTAACATAAAAAATGTGGAAAAAGTGAATACTATGAATACTTTCCGGATGCACTGTATGAACACAAAATATGTCATGTTTTGTCTGGTCAACTTCATTTCATTTGTAAATATACATCCTTTCCTGTCATTCAGACCTGCAACACATTGCAAAAAAAGTTGGGACAGGAGCAATTTAGGGAAATCAGTTAATTGGCTAATGGTGTGATTTTAAACAGGTGATGTCAACAGGTGATTGTAATTATGATTTGATAGAAAAGCAGCATCCAAGAAAGGTCTAGTCTTATAAGAGCAAAGATGGGAAGAGGATTGCCATTTTGCCAACAAATATGTAAAAATATTATCAAAATGTTTAAAAGCAATGTTCCTCAAAGAAAGATAGAAAGACATTTGGATGTTTCACTTTCAACAGTGCATAACATAATTAAAAGATTCAAGGAATCTGGAGGAATTTCAGTGTGTAAGCCTGGGGCAAGGGAGCGCCCCTTAGCTGAACAACCATCATCTCTGATCTCTCTGCATCAAAAATCCAGAATCTCTGCAACAATAATCTTCATTCATCTATAAGCGATTTCACCACATGGGTTCAGGACTACTGCGCTTCTGTGATTGGATCATTAATGCTGAAAACTTGTAGAGATTTTGGAGCACAATATGCTGCCTTCTTTACCAAGTACGTCCATTTTACATTACAAGTCCTGGCTGCAGAGAAAGATGATACAGGTACCTGACTGACCTGACTGCAGTCCCGACCTGTCTCCAATAGAAAATGTGTGTCGCATTTCGAAGCTATAACCAAGTTATAGTAAATTGAAACTGCTTCAGTTCTTTTGTCATAGTTGAAGTTGAGTTTAGTTCAGTTCAGTGTAATGTACAGTAAATGTGCAGTCTAGGCATTAGGGGATTGAGAATTTAGGGATGAAGAATTGAGGCTTTACATTTTTTTGTGTGCTTTTTTATAACCACTATGCAAAAGAATGATATCCTTATGACATTCTTATATCTAAGGAAATATTGAACTTTTAGCAGTCCATTTGTTTAAGTGATCAGCTATTATTTAAGCAAATCTAAGTCTATACTTCTGCTTAATGTTTAATGTAAAACTCAACCTGAAGGAGAAAGCATTTTTAGACTTTCTCCAGCAATTTTGTTTTAAGTGAGTGTCTTTGAACACACTGAAATACTTTTCAGGTCGAGTGTCTTCAGCGCACAAAAGATTCAAGCCACCCACGTCTACAAGCCAAGCTTCCCATTTCATTTTTCTGACACCTCGACACGTCGTTTTGTTCCTTCTCCAGTTTAGAAACTTTAAATTGATTTGACACTCGATGGATAAAATATATAGTGTCTTACCTGTCTGTCACATTGAAGGCTTTCTCTTTGCTTCTGTGTGATCGTACATTTCCTTGCAAAACAAAGGGATTATTGTCATATTAACCTATATAAACAGATTACCTCAAGTTCATGTTTAACAAATTGCTTAATATATGTAAACAAAAAAAATATAATAACAAATAAAAATTATTTGTTATATATTTGTAAAAATTATTTTACAAATAAAAATATGTAAGTAGTAAGATAATAAGTTTGCTTTGATTTATTCATTCATTCATTCATTTTCTTTTCGGCTTAGTCCCTTTATTAATCAGGGGTCGCCACAGCGGAATGAACCGCCAACTTATCCAGCATGTGTTTTACGCAGCGGATGCCCTTCCAGTCACAACCCATCTCTAGGAAACATTCACACACACTCATTTACACTCATACACACAAAAATGCTAACTGACCCAGCCAGGATCCAAACCAGCGAAATTCTTGCTGTGAGGCGACAGTGCTACCCACTGCGCTACCGTGTCACCCCTGTGTGTATATCAATTAAGAAAAATGTATATAAGCATTTGAATATTTACTGACTAATTGAACTTTCTTCTTTGGTCAGAAGGGTTCAGGGAGCTCCTCTGTCCTGCTGTGCTTCAGCAAAATTCAGCATCACAAGCAAAATGACCACGTTGTGTCGTATAACATATATCAACCAATCAGCCAAAACTTGGTATTTTAAGCAATGTCAAGTTATATTAATTTAATATTGATATTAAATTAATATTAATAATAGTAATGACAACAGCGGGGTTTACAGTGTTCAAAACTGATTTGGTCCTGTGGTTCCTACAGTTATGATTACTATAGGTTTGTTGCAGTACTAATACTACAATATTACTATAGCAAAACCATTGTTTGCACCCCAAAACAAGGTTACTACAGTCATGGTTTCTACAGTTCTGTCATAGTATTACTACAGTATTACTCTAGTAAAATCATGGTCTCCAAACCATAAAAGTGAATGTGGTTTTACATAATTATTAAACTCAAAAATGAACATTTAGATCAATGTGACAAATTGGTCAATCAAATGTGCTTGATCAAAAAGAAAGAAATTTTTTTTTGCTTGGTTTGATATTGAATAGACAACAACTATTGCACACTGAGGAGCGAGTGAGCAGAAGCACAGAAGTGAAAAACATCATTCAAACTGATTCTACTATAAACAAGTCTGCAACTAGATCAAAACAATATTTCACCCATTTGTTTAAGTCATCACTCAGAAGAATGTCCTCAAGTCTCTGTGCTTCATGTCAGCAGTTTGTAGCTTGACAAGTTGCATTTTTAAAGGTCATCTAATATGACATCAAGCGTTTTTGCACACCTGGAGGCAACAGCTACGTGACCTTCAGCTAGGACATTTGAGAGATTTGGTGAAGGAGGAAAAGGAGCTCAGTGTTGTCAAGATTAAGCTTGAGGTGATGAGTAGGCAGCTGGTTTGATATGTCAGAGAGACATGCTGAGATCCTCTTGGAGATTGCATTTGTCGGAACAGAATGGAGGATACAGATAAAATTTAGTATCATCTGCATGGCAATGACAGCAGTGAAACAAAAGAAAACATTTCACTCACTCAGACAGGAGGATTCATTTCCACTTTGCCCAACTGTTGGTTTGGAGGAAATCTTGTGGTAGTGCTGAAGTTAGTTTATGAATTTATATATTTCAAGCCAAATAAAACATGTTCTAAATTGTTACTCTTTTATCAAATAGAACCTGTTTTTAAAACGTTTTTGAGAGAGAGAGAGAGAGAGAGAGAGAGAGAGAGAGAAAGAGAGAGAGAGAGAGAGAGAGAGAGAGGTTGCCTTACCTATGCCATTGGTTCAAAGAGTGTCATCGTACTACACCTGAGTAACTGGACTATACAAATCAATTTCTTCCAGGACCACAATAAGCTTACTTTGTAGCTGTTCATCAAGACAAGGTTTGCAAACAACAAGGTTTGATTGAGCTCTGGTCGACTATGCCTTGTTATTATATGTAAATAGTATTACAATGTAATATCTTGGTTGTGTATTTAAAAATGGTGGTTCCTTTGTTTTTATTCTCCTGCTTGTGCATGCACTAGTGACGTTTCTCTGTAAACCAATAGCGTTCAGCTGCGTGTCTAGCTCTGCCTTTTGGTACCCCTTTGTTGTGCAAAGGGTACCCAAAAAGTTTTTTGGTACCTTTTGACAGTTGAAAAGTCCATAAAAGCGTACCGAACCGCACTGTACCATACCGTACCATACTACTCAGTGGAAACGGGCCATAATGGAGCAGTGACGTACATTAATGAGAAGTGAGAGTTCTACACCTATAAAATGACCTTAATCGAGGAGTTTGGCTGCTGTAAAGTGTTTGCATATGCTCACAACATGGTGGAGAAGATTATGGCCTACAAAAGCACAACGACAGCTGCTACTTCAGCACGCTAACCCACTGACGTCACAAATAGTATAGCTATATGAGTCCACCATCGCCTCTCATTTCAGTCTGAGGGCCCGTAAATATTCCTACAGCAAATATTCCTACTGTTTTCTGAGTTCTACACTACGATGTCCTCTTCTGGATCTGTTGTTGATTCACTCTCACAGTCATTTGTTCTTCTGGGTTGCAAGTCTGTGACCATCTCTGTATAATTTGAATGCTCTTGTACATGTTTTAATATTTTAAATAATTTGGTATTCCAAAAATAAAGATCTTTTTTTTGAGAAAGAGAGAGAGAGAGAGAGAGAGAGAGAGAGAGAGAGAGAGAGAGAAATAAATATAGGTTGTGAAAGCATTGGCGGGGTGAAAAAAAAAATCTGAACTGCTGACCCTGTCAGACAAAAAATATATATTTTGTTGATCCCTGCCTGTTCTTGGGTCAAAACGTTTTTTTGTTTTGTTATTTTATAAGAATAACATGTTACTTTCTGCCTTAAAAACACTTTCAACTAAAACCCACAGGTGCAGAAAGTGATTTTCAGTGTGAATGATGTTGTTTAGTCAACACCACAACAACCGGATTGCTGTGCATCTAACAGGAGTCTACTGGGATGTTCTGCTATTAATCTCTCTTGGCATGAAACTTCCATATAAATCTGATCCTGCCAATGATTGTCACTACAAGTTTACTGTTACTCTGGACAGTTTTTACTTTGGCTATGCATTTTAATTGAACTTGTCAGACAGTTTAGATCTACTTCCATAGTCCTCAATTTATTTAAAGTGTACTGTTCTTTTTTAAAGACTGCTAATTTTGTTTTGTTGGTTTCCTAAAAAAGGCTTACATGCATCCAACATAAAAAAAACACTTCCATTTACTCATAATACACATCAGCTCTTTTATTACAGTGGTTCAATCAAGGATTTGCTCTGACACCATGGTAACCGCAATGTTTGTCATGTTTTTATTTAAAATTTAAAAAGTAAAGTAAAATTACAGTGACAAAACATTCATTTATTCATTTTTCTTCGGCTTAGTCCCTTTATTTATCAGGGGTCGCCAGGTTTTCCAGCATATGTATTTACACAGCGGATGCCCTTCCAGCTGCAACCCAGTACTGATAAAAGTGACAAAACACCAGTTCTGAAATGCTATCTAAACTACCTTTGACAGAATTATATTGTTTATGTTTGTGACTGCTTAACAAAGGGATTCTTAAATTATTGTCATGTCCACTTAAGTGTTCTTTGGTTTGATGTTTGAGCATCACTCGTAAAGCAATTCAGTTCATGGAGGTAATCAAGATGGCCATACTTGGTAACACTTCAATTTAAGATGATGGTTACATGCGGTGCATACACTTATATAGTAATTATAGTACAATGTAACTAACCCTAAACCTAACCCAGACCATAGTGAGTACATATGTTTGCTGTTTGTTTAAACTAAAAAACAAGCTAAGACAACACAATTCTTGAGTTTTTTTGGGGGGACAACAGTTTAAGTTCAATCCACTTACATTTGTAAAAAACTAATGTTAACTTTATTTTTTCATGTTGTGTCAACATAAATCAAATGTGGGGAACCCAGGATTTTTTACAGTGCAGTAGTTAAATGAATAGTTACACAGTAACTACAGTATGTGTAACCCCATACTTTAATCATGCTTTAAATATATAGCATTGGATTTACAGTGCTAATCCTTGCTTGCTGACGTTTACTAGGAAGATTGTAACTACACTTTGTAGGCTGATAATTTCCTGATAGTTATGACTTACAGGTATGCCATGTCTGCTCAATGTAGGCACTTTGTTTAGTAATTATTGTGTTCCTATTGAAAAGCATAGCTCTGAGTTTGATGACAGGAATCGAACTCTGAGTCGAACGGCACGTGTTGTCATCTTGAAATTACAATAAGCAGAACATGGTGTGAACACAGTGTCCTTTTCATACAAATATAGAAGAGAGACACTTCTCACATTAAATTGTAATTAACAAACTGTTGTTCAGTTCTGTATGTGGCAAGGCTTCTTAACATTTAATCTATGAAACAGACTAGTTTCATTTTCATGCTGCTACTTTTCTTAAATCAACATATAATTTGTACTGATGCATTAGCGATTAGCGCTTATTCTTTATATATTAGCACCTTAAATAAACACTAGTACTTAGTGCATATAAAGCACAAATGCAGGTGTCATCCAATCAGGTCACTTTATGCAAATACAATTGCAGACACTAGCAAATCACATTTGTGCAACACCAAAGAATAGCAGTATGTCAAAATAGAGGAAAAACTTGTTTAACGGTTGGTGATCACTAGGTCAGACAGAATCTGCAGGCATTTGTTGCTATTCGCACGTTCACTGCGTGTCAGAATTGCCTTCTGAGGCACAAGTCATTTATTAACTAAAGAAAAGATGGACGCAGCTTCTGCTATTGCAGCAAATTCAGTTTTTACTGTTGATCTTTGGCGCCAGTTAATTAGGAAGTGCCGATTTTGTTCGCTTTGATTCGTTGGATGGAACAATGCTTTATTCGCACGTCTTTTATGCGATAATCCAGCCTGATCTCACAAGGAAACGCAAGTATTTTATGCTTTGTCAGTTTAGTGGTTAATTCGTACGAATTCGTACAAGTTGAGTCGTACGAAAATGTACGGTTTTAAAAAGGATGCGTGGCACCCAACCCCGCCCCTAAACCCAACCGTCATTGGGTGATGAGCAAATCGTACAAAATGGTACGAATTAGATCATACGAATTCATAGAAATTAACCACTAAATCAAAAAGGTACGAATTCCCGTGATACTGTGTTGGATAATCCAGTTTTGCGCATAAAGTTCATTCGCATTTTTGAATGGAAACATAGCTAGTGATGGACTAAAAATCTGCGGAAATCTGTGGGTTTTTGCGTGTGCAGATTTTGTGTGGGCCTAGTGATCACCTAGTGCTTTATGACCAGTCTCTATATATATCTTTAAACATGACTACTGTGCTTTTTTGTGTTGTGGATCAAGTTGGATGTGATTGGCTGTCATCACTTTGAGGGTTGCATCAGTGTGAACTTCTGACACAACCTCTATCAAGCGTTAATGCAGATGCCCCGTGTGCATGGAGCGTTAGAGTCTTATGAACACCTGCTTAAGCTAGTGTTAGTCATCGTGACAACATGCAGTTTAAAGTTTATTTAAATATAATTATTTTTACCATGTTTCAACTTTCAATTTCTAAAGACATACAAGTCAGTTAAAATCATTTGTAATATTCAACTTAAAGATGTAAGGCCAGATGCTACACTGTACAGTTATGTAATTGTTTACATACAAATACAATAAAAAAATCACATGGTGGTTAGAGAAGAGTAGATAATCTGCTTATATAAGAGACACAAACTCAATTTTCTCATCCCACATGACAAACAAGCACTTTTGGCAAATCAGCATACACTTAAACGATCAGGGCGATGAGCCGAACACTTCACCTAATTGATAACAGTATTTACCACTGAGTAAACTCGTATCATTTAGACAAACTGGAATCCTGAGGTCCACCGACTCAAGCATCGATTCCCAAGTGATTATTCTGAAGTCACTCTTAAAATAGCAGTTCAGCGCTGCATTGTGGATATGCTCACATAAGATGCTTGTTGTTCAGTGCTTGTGTGCCCAGAGGGAGATTTAATTATTTCATAATCATCGCCTATACATTCTAAAGCCAATCCGTCCTCATTTGTTGTCAGTTTCTTTTTTCCAAAGCAATGACGCAGAGTGTGTTCTTATCAGTGTGACAAGGAAGTTTGCCTTGAATGTTTTCTTGTTATACACTCACCGGCCACTTTATTAGGTACGCCTGTCCAACTGCTTGTTAATGCAAATTTCTAATCACCCAATCACATGGCAGCAACTTAATGCATTTGAGCATGTAGACACGGTCAAGACGATCTGCTGCAGTTCAAACTGAGCATCAGAATGGAGAAGAAAGGTGATTTAGGTGACTTTGAACGTGGAATGGTTGTTGGTACACTGGTCAGAGTATTTCAGAAACTGCTGATCTACTAGGATTATCACGCACAACCATCTCTAGGGTTTACAGAGAATAGTCCAAAAAAGAGAAAATATGCAGTGAGTGGCAGTTCTGTGGGCACAAATGTCTTGTTGATGCCAGAGGTGCTGCCATGTGATTGGATGATTAGAAATGTGCTTTAACGAGCAGTTAGACCAGTGTACCTAATAAAGTGGCCAGTGAGTGTATTTATATTGTATTATAGCAATGGTATTCAGTCTTTTTGACTGTAAATCCCTTTATAATGTCCAAGTCAATATTTAAAAATTTCCATGTTGGCAAAAATATTTTTGGTTATTCTGCTGTAATGAAAAAAAAAAACTTAAATAAATAAATATAATAAAAATGTTAATAATTAAATTTCATGTTGTATATGTAAATAAAATTAATTAAAATTATACTTAAACATAGTTTTCAAGAAATTCATATTCCACTATTCCAACAGCATTCATATGTACATGCGTATAATGATTTTATATTTAAAACATTTAATTTTACCTGAAAAAACAACTATATTATACTCTTATCCAGCAGTATGTGTTGTTTTAACTAACATGAACAAACAATGAACATCTATTACATTATTTATTTAGCTTAATGTTAGTTAATGAAAATAATCATCATTATTAGTTCTTGATAACTTTATAATAAACATAACTTTATCATTTAACAATGCATTGGTAAAGGTAACAAACATTAACTACAATCGATAAATGCTGTACTAAACTGTAATAAGCTATTAGCAAAAAAAATGAACCAACATTTTCAAATGCAACCTTATTATAAAGTGTGACCAAAATGTACATTAACAAATAAATGTACATTGTACAAATAAAATTTTTATCAATGACTTTTCTACACTAAATGATTGTTATCACCACAAAACATTCAGATGTGTGACACTCAGTAATATTATTTTAAGCTGCTACGGTTCTAACTGAATGTGCTCTGTCAGCTCAATGTGCTGCTTTAATAAACAAAAAGGTTCAGCTGCCATTTTGGTTTTATAAGACACCGGTTAACAATATCGTTGTATGCACAGATGGATACACCCCCAGATAGACAATCTTATTAATTTAAATGAATCCAAGGTCTAAATTAAACTTTATTTTACAGGCCATAAATATTTGATACTGTCAATGGAATTGTAGCATACAATATTTTTATCATATGCATTATGGAAACACTTCACAGTATGGATTCTTGTTAATGGAAGTATGTTTGTTAATGGAATTAAGTTAATATGAGCCACCATTGAAAATTACTGCTTAAGCATTTATTAATGTCAGGTTTCAACATGTGCATTATTAAAATCAAATGTTTTATTTATTCATATTATTTAATGGACCTAAGGAAATATGAGTAACAATGAGCAAATGGGATTTGCAATACATACAAATGGAATCAAGAAACCTTTGAAACGAATGACTGGAATTAAGTTCATGCAAAGTTAATATGAGCAAACAATGAAAAATACTTAAAGCATTTGTTAATTTTAGGTTTTGACGTTTAGTGCCAATTTAATGGACATTTTAACATTTACTACTATATTATTAAATTAAAAAGTTTCATGTTTATATCATTTAATGGACCTGAGCTAATATGAGTTAACAATGAACAACTGGAATTAAAAGGTTAGCAAAGATTAATTAGTGTTACCAAAGTAGTTTTGCCCCTCTGAGAATAGAACTAAAGTAGTTTTTCTTCGCAAACACCATCAAAAAAGGCAATTATGTGCTGATTTTAATGATAAAATACTAAGAAAAATACTTTTAAAAACAAACTGTGGATGTCTCTGGGGCTGAGACTAATAGTTTACTTGTTGACCTGGCAAATGTGAGTCATATACAGTCTCAGTAAACTTTTTGTCAGTTTAAAGGGATGGTTTACCAAAAAAAGTATGATTTACTCACCCTCTGCTTGTTCCAAACGTGTTTAAATTTCTATTTTCTATTGAACACAAATAAGATATTCTAAAAAAAGTGGGGAACCAGTAGCCACTGACTTCTATATGACTTGTTAATGGCTACTGGTTTCCAAGATTCTTTAAATTAAAACAGACAAAAAACAAACAAAAACAAAACAAAACTAAACTAAACAAAACAAAAAAGCATATACACGTTCTTGAAAATATCTTCTTTTGTTTTCAACAGAAAAAACAACAACAAAAAAACAAAACAAAATGTATGCATTCTTAATTTTTTTTATTTTGTGTTCAATAGACAAAAAACAAAACAACATATAAGGGGGATCACTGTGGCACAGTGGGTAGCATGATCGCCTCACAGCAAGAAGGTCGCTGGTTTGAGTACCAGCTGAGCCAGTTGGCATTTCTGTGTGGAGTTTGCATTTTCTCTCTGTGTTGGCATGGGTTTCCTCCGTGTGCTCCGGTTTCCCCCAGAGTACAAAGACATGCGCTATAGGTAAATTGAATAAGCTAAATTGGCAGAAGTGTATGTGTGTGAATGCATGAGTGTATGGGTGTTTCCCAGTGTTGGGTTGCGGCTGGAAGTGCATCCGCTGGGTAAAGCATATGCTGGATAATTTTGTGGTTCATTCCGCTGTGGCGACCCCAGATTAATAAAGGGACTAAGCCTAAAAGAAAATGAATGAAAACAACATATATACATTCTTTAAAATATTTTATTGTGTGTTCAACGGACAAAAAACAAAACAAAAAACAAAACGACATATAAGCATTCTTCAAAATATCTTCTTTTGTGTTCAACAGAAAAAAAAAAAAAAAACAAAAAACAAACTAAACAGATACTGTACACATTCTTCAAAATATCTTATTTTGTGTTTAACAGGCAAAAAACAAAACAAAAACAAACTAAACGTACACATTCTTCAAAATATATTTTTTGTGTTAAACAGACAAAAACAAAACAACATATAAACATTCTTTAAAATATCTTCTTTTGTGTTTAACAGACAAAAAACTAAACAAAACAAAAAGCAAAACAAACTAAACATATACTGTACACATTCTTCAAAATATATTTTTTGTTCAACAGACAAAAAACAAAAACAAAACAACAAACAAAATATCTTCTATGGTGTTCAATAGACAAAAAACAAAACAAAACAAAATAAACATACACATTCTACAAAATATCTTTTTTTATGTTCAGCGGACAAAAAAAACTAAAAAGAACACACATTCTTTAAAATATCTTTTTTTGTGTTCAACAGGGAGACAAAACAAAACAACAACAAAAATGACACATTCTTCAAAATATCTTATTTTGCATTTAAGAAAAAAAAAACACTTCAAAATATGTTTTTTTTGTGTTCAACAAAGAGACAAAACAAAACAGAAAAAAAGAAAAACAATAAAACTGATATGGAATAACTTGAGGGTGAGAAAACAGTTTGTAAATCTTCATTTTTGAGTGAACTATCCCTTTAGGTCTAGTATTTCAATGCATCTGTTTTAGTCTAGTCAGTTGTTTTTCTTCTTGTATTTAACTTCAACTTTATTTCCATTGCTGGTAAAACATTAGGCAGTAATTGACTCATTAGTGTTGCCAGATCTTGCTAGCAAAGAAAAGTGAAATTACTTAAAACAGTGAATAAGAACATATTAAATTGAAACCCAAAATGTATTACTGCTGAAAGAATCCACATACCAAAATATTTTAACCTACACCTGCCCACTTTAATAAACTGTATCCCTTAAAACCCGAAGATGCTTATTAGGTGTCATTTATTGTGAGTGGGCATGGCAACGCTGGAAGAGTGCGCTCTTTGAAGCAACTTTCAAACATAAACGAAACATGACACTTGTCCAAGGTGCTTTAGTTTAAGCTGACAACCATAACGAGTAGTAAAAGCAAACTAGTGAGGAAGCTGCAAGAAGTGAGTCATGTTCTTTATACACACATCAGTAATATGAAACTTTGCTTTGCATTTGTGTTTTATATACAGGGTTTCTGCAAGTTTCACAAAGTCAAATGTAAGACCATTTTAAGACCTTTATGAATTAAATTTTAGACTAATACAAGGCTAAAAACTAAGAGTTTTGTTTTCTAATGGGTCGGTTGGTCATGCGCAAAATAGGTTTATTAGCCTCATCTTAAAAAATTATAATAATAATTAGTTATTTCTTTGCCACATATTTGAAATAATGTGTCAAAACAGTCAAACAATCAAAGCCTAGTTGTATACGTGCACTTAAAAAAATGAATAAAATAATAATAATAATAATAATAATAATAATAAAAACTTTTCTTCTTAAAAAAGAAAAAGAAAATTACAAAAACATTGGTAAATAGAGTTTGGCTGAATTTTTTTTGCGATGGATTGCTGGTGATTGGAGACATGGACAGATGAAAATTAATACGTTTAAAAGGATTTAAGACCTACAAGACAACATTTTAGTAAATTTAAGACGTTTTAAGTACTAAAAATTAGGTAGTACTTTTTAATACCTTGCACAAACCTTGCATATAAGGAGTTTTATATTGTGTTTTATATAAGAAGCGCTGTTTTCTCTTGAAATTGTGTTTATTCAAAATTTGTGTGTGAACTATCCCTTTAACTTATATTTTATCATTTCATTTAGAAACAAGCTACTAATTGCTTTTACTATAGTTGCCACAGCCATATCACCCTGCTGCCCAAGACCAGTTACTCACTGAAGCTAAGCAGGGCTGAGCCTGGTCAGGACCTGGATGGAAGGCCACATGGGAAAACTAGGTTACTGTTGAAAGTAGAGTTAGTGAGTCCCAATGACTCAGTATAGTGAAGGGGACACTATACTATCAGTGAGCGCCGTCTTTCAAATGAGACGTTGAACCGAGGTCCTGACTTTCATAAAAAATTCCATGCCATTTCTCGTAAATAGTAATGTTGTAACTCCTGGCCACATTTCCTCCATTGGCTCTTACCGAGCATGGCCTCCCAATCATCCCCATCCTCCAAATTGGCTCTATCACCCTCTCCACTCCACCAGCAGCTGGTGTGGGGTGAGTGCATTGGCGCTGTTGTCCTGTGGCTGCTGTCGCATCATCCAAGTGAATGCTGCACACTAGTGGTGGATGTGGAGAGACCCCCCCCTCATGATTGTGAAGTGCTTTGGGTGTATGGCCATACACAATAAATGCGCTATATAAATACACACATTACATTACAAATGAAACAATAATACACTATTTTAGATCCCCTCAATTCACAAGAAATTCTTTAAAAAATCAAACAAACAAAAACACTGGGTCTTATTTAACATATTAATGACTTTTAAATGATATATCATTCAAAAAGGATTAAACCTCAAAATGTACCTTTACCACTTTGACATGCTTTATAAATGGAGATTGCATTTTAAATCCTTTTCGTTCTTGTCATATTACAAACAAAATATTTATAATATTTGTTTTTTCTTATCTTATCTTTCTTTTTCTTCTTATCGTCCCCACATTGTTGAAAATAAATGACAGTCATGTTTCCATATCCGGTTTAGCAGCTAAAAATATACTGTATTTATTTTGTCATATCTACTTCAAATTTGAAACACAAATTTGTTCATAATGTCTTTTTATTTCATAGAAATGTTAAACTGCATAAGAACTGACAAAACAATTATTAAAAAAATAGTCTTTATAGTCTTAATAGTCTTTAGGATAGAAAAGGTAATAAAACACGTATAACGTCATCAAAAACTGAAGTGCCATTAACAATCATAAATAACCAATAGAACAATTGTTTAGATGCAAAATCCACTTGATATTTTCTTCTAAAATTAGCATTTTTCCTCCAACTCTTGCATGTAGGCTGAGTAATTTTACATTTATAGTGACGAATAGGTTCTTTTCATTGCCTTTCAAGTGAAATAACTGAACATAACCATAAGAGGTTGAGAAAAATTCTCATTTTAGCAGAACATTTCTGACTGCATTTAGAGGTTTTTGCATCTGAACTCTTTCGTTGTTTTTATTTAATTAATTTGATTATTCTGCTCACCAAATGGTACATTCATATAATGCAAATTAACTAATAGGATTACAAATTTTATGGTTTTGTTGACTGAAATGTGCTTATATTTCAGCAGTTCCAGAGACTCTTTAAACAAGAAAGTCTGACGCTCTAAAAATTTGTACATTTTACAGTGTATTTATTTAGTACACTGCAGTTTGTACTTTCCTCTCTCTGGCATCTATACTTTTTGGACTATAACATGTTAAATGCTACTGTTATAAAAAAAACACACACAAAAAACACACATTAATCATAAATGTTGTGTATTTTAATGTAAGTGTAAGTATTTTAACTATGCTAATTAGTAGCATTCATGATTTCTGCTTTATTTCCACAAAATAAGTTGCTGGTAGAAAATATGGTAGTGCTTAACTCATTAGTGTTGCCAGATTTTGCTAGTAGAAAAAATAAAACAATGAATAAGAACATGCTTAACTTAAACCAAAACATATTACCATGAAAATAATGTATTACAGTAATAGTATTTAGGATAGAAAAGGTAATGGATAATAATTTTAAAGTAATAAAAAATGTAAGTGCATTCACTATAAACAATCATAAACGTCAAACGTAAAGTTACTGTATGTATTCAAAGTAAAATCCGCTTTACAAACACTCATTCAGCAACAATTCAAATGTGTGCTTATTGCTTGACATGTTTTGCTTTGCTTCAAGTTAATTGCATCTTATCCGGCAGTCCATGACTTTGCTGCCCGGCCTATTAAACAATGGAAATGATGTAGCAAATGAGTTTGACTGAATCACAATGTCACCAATCATTTGCTTTTATATATATATATATAAAAAAATCTAATAAATATAGCACCACTTAAGACTTCCGTTGTAAAGTCAAGTAGTATCCAGAAAGAAAAAAGAAGATCAATATGGAGGTTGAAAGTGAGAGACGTAAATAATAACAGTAATTCAAGAAATGCCACATTTAATTGGATGTGATTCACACATCATACCACCAGGGATGGTTTCTGGTTATTACATCAGCAAGAAAGTGTTAGGCCTCATATGGTGCGAAAAGGCAGATCGTTGAAAGCTGCGAGGCCAAAACTGTTTACCGCAGCGGATGAAAAGCTTTTAGTTGTTTTAATGCTCCACTGCATTATTTCAGACGTTTTTGCAACATGGCACCCAACATCTCAGCTCTGACTGAATGCAAACAGTCAGGAAAAGTTTGTACAAGCAAGCTAACAAAAACAACAATTGGATTTCAATCTCTACTGAACTTTATTGAAGCTGCATCGATAAATAAAAATAGGGTTTATATACTTGAAAATAAAACTAGAGTGAAATATGGTGTAATGTAGGTAACACAGGTGTGTGATATAATGTCTGCTGTGTTAGTGGTGGATAAATAAGGCTTAAAGCATAAGGCTTTTATTCAGACTTCAAATGCATTTCATAGTGACAGCCGTCCTATTGTACTGCAAGTCTTTTGCAGTTTTTGTTTTTACACTTTTACATCCCATAACAACCTCTAGAAATGTATATGCATTTGTTACGTGTCCTTACAAAAAAGAAAGTCAAGCAATAAGTATATTCTGTAACACTTAACTTGATGTTGGTGCTCATAAGATTGTCATGAAACCTTTATAATCATGACATCATCACGCTTGCTTGCATGCTTATGACAACTGTCTTTAAGTGTCATTTGGCCAGTTATGCTATTTTGAATGCGAAGATGACATTGTTTGAGATGTCTTTGTAATCACAACATGACAAACCAATACATCACAACCTGTCTTTGTTTATGTCATGACAACTTGACATAAACATCAACAAATAAATCACAATAAATCATCAAATGTCTTTGTTTTCGTTTTGTTATGATCTTGACATTACCAAGACAACATACTTGTCATAATTCTGTCATAAACATGACTGCAATGACGCCATTAATATTTTTCTGACAACTTTTCAGTGAAATTGATTTTGTCTTTAATATTTTTTAGTAAGTGTCATTACTCTGTCAAATTATTTTATAACATTAATATTTAATGACATTTAATTACAAATTCAATTTGTACCACTGTAGTTGAGATAAAAAAAAAGATTAATGACGCTGTTATAAAATTCATGATAATTATAATGGCCTAATGACGATCATGTTTATGACAGATTTATGACAAGTTATGCTGGCATGGTGATTGTCAAGTTGTCATAACAAAGATAGACAGGTTATTTTGTATTTGTTTAGGTCAAGTTGCCATAAAGTCATCTTAAACAATGTCTCAAACATTCAAAATGACACAACTGAACCAATGACACTTAATGAGTCTAAAGGTTTTATGACAGTCTTATGATCCCCCTATACACCCCCTTCAAGTAAACCTTTACTAAATATTCACTCAAACATTTTTGGTTAAAATAGACTCTTGTTGGATTAAACTGATGCGCATTTGGTTCTTCTGATCTCCGGTGAGTGTTGGAGCATTAGCAGCAATACTTTGTGGAAAGGTAAACATTTACATCCATTCATTTTTTTTTCATTCGTGTACAGTATGTGTTTCTGATATGAAAATACTTTCAATCAATCAAAACTGTTAAAGACGTTTCAGTAGTTTCTGATATACTAGAAGCATGATTGGGGAAAAAACAAACTAACAAAAAAAATATTGTTGTCATGCAGTGTATTGTTCATACATACAAAAATTACAATTATTTATTAGTATTATTATTATTACATGAACTGAAATCAATGTAAACACTGCTTGGGCCCTTTCCAAACTCTTTTCCCATCACAAAAAAATGAGGCATTATGATATGCCATTCCTTCTTATCGCTCCAGATGTCCTCTCTTAAACGTTGAAGCAGTGTTTAAGGAAGCAAAAGAAAGTGTGTTTTTTCAAAATATGGAAGCTCTTTTTGTGTAAAAAGTTTGGCATCTGTGCTGTGGTCTCATCTTCTTCTTTACATGCCCTGGATGAACTCTTGCAGCTGTCGCACGATCTCTGTGTCCACCGTCTCCATCAGAGCCTGAAAGCCCTGATCTCCCATCAGCATCTGCTGAGCCTTCAGCTTCTCATAGACAAACTGCTGGAGAGAGACGCTGTGCACTGGGTCCTCAAGAGCCAGCTATACAACAGGAGGAAGAGCAGAAATACACAACCAATGAGCACAGCAAACCACATTTACTGCTGATACAGTTAGCTCTGGATTTTCCTTTTAATAGTTGACTTAAAAAAAAAGTATTATAAACACAAATCAAATGTTGTTGCTTTTAGTATTGTTTTTAATTATTAGATTAGACAAATTTTGCTTAAAAGTATCTAGTTTGAGGCCCAATCACAATTCTATGTCTTAGCCCTTACCCCTAGCCCAATTGTCGAAGTTATTATTCATATTATTTAATTATTAGATCAGATTCATTTTGCATGAAAAGTATTTAGTTTAAAATTTGGAGTTTAAGTTTGGACCTACAGTATGTCAAGTAGACAAATCAATAATCTTTAAACTTTCTAAATTGTTCCTTAAAATATTTTCAACCTAAAAAAATAAAAAAATAAATCAAAAAAATAAAAATCAATCCTGCTATACATTTGATTGATTCATTCATTCATTAATTTTCCTTTCGGCTTAATCCCTTTATTAATCTTGGGTCGCCACAGCGGAAGGAACTGCTGCGGATGCCCTTACAGCTGCAACCCATCACTGGGAAACATCCATACACATACACTATGGTCAATTTAGCTTACCCAATTCACCTATGGCGCATGTTTTTGGGCTTGTGGGGAAAACCAGTGCACCCGGAGGAAACCCATGCTAACATGGGGAGAACATGCAAACTCCACACAGAAATTTCAACTGACCCAGCCAAGGCTCGAACCAGCAACCTTCTTGCTGTGAGGCGATTGTGCTACCCACTGCACCACTGTGAATGCCCCGCTATACATTTTAATTTCATGAAAAATTATAAATTATGTCAAGCTAAAGAATTCAGCTGTTACCTATTCCTTAAAAATTATTAATTGAGTGATTCCTTTCAACAAATGACAAATAATGTATTTATATTAATAAAAATAAAATTTAAATAGTAATTTATATATTTTTGTTGCAAAACATTTTTAAAAAAAATCGGAACCTGTTATCCAATTCATTTTAAGTCAACAATTTTTAATACCAAATATAGACCCTTAAAAATAGTGAAACAAAGTTTATCTGTAGTAAATCTGTCGTTTTCTTTACTAATAATTATTAATATCACTAATATTTATTTTTTATTCAACTTAATCAAGATTATATTAGATTAGATTCAACTTTATTGTCATTACACATGCACAATTACAAGGAAACGAAATGCAGTTTAGGTCTAACCAGGACTGCAATAGCAGCAAGTGCAGGATACAGGTATATGTTATAAAGTGCATTTATAGAAAAACTATGGTGATATTTACAATTGGATGTACTATCAACATTATATACAGGTTGTATTAGCTATGAACAGAGATTCACAATAGATGGATATATGTACAGGATAGATGGATATATGAACAATTCAACACTGTTAATCAGTAAGATTTAAGATTAAGATTAATTATCATCAAATATTTAATTTTAATGTATGGAAAACCTATTTTTAAATATAAAGTGAATTAATAGGAAATAAAGCAGTTATAAAACAGATAGGAAATCTAATACATTCTAAAATAATACAAATAAAATTGTTCATGTCCCAATTTCAGTAACAGAGCAGCAAAAACAGCAAACTTCATTTAATAGGTACAAAAAAAAACACAAAATACTTAATTTGACCTTCTGATGTTGAAAATAAAAATATTCCAAGATTAAGCACCTCATTTTTAGAGATTATTTGGTGAAATAGAGAGAAAAAAACAAACAAACAAAAAAAAATAGTTTAGAGCTCATTTAAAATGTATTAAATTTGTGCCAAATGTTAGTTTTGAACTCCTGGCGAGCACTACTGTAGATAATACTTTATAAAGGTGAAAGAAACTTGAATTATGGAATCCTGATGTTGGATAAATATTCCAGACAACTATATTTTCAGAATAAGCCCAGAGTTAGTTTATAAGTCTGAATGAATGACTTCAATGTTATGATGTGGAACTGCAATGAAACAATAAATCACTTAAAGCCGTCACAATCATACAGAGATAAAAAAGAAGTAAAAACACAAGATCCAGCCTTACAAACTTTCAAAATAACAAAAATCTCCTGACTGGAAAAAACAAGGTGAAACAATGATGAAAACACCAACAGCAAAAAAAAAAAAAAAAAAAAAAAAAAAAAAAAAAAAAAAAAAAAAAAACTAAGACCAGCAAATAATAACGACAATAACATCAACAATAAATGTATTTGTTAAACAGTTAACACAAGAAGCGCAGATATAAAATAGCAAATAATGCTGCAACATCATCATAAATATCTAATCACTACATAATCCAGATGTATTCAATATTTAATAGAATTGAGTATCTGTCCATGAATCTGAAAACAACTGTTTTGGAGCTTAAGCAAATGCACTGATCAGAGCTCAGATCACTTTTGACTTTAATCACTGTGTTTACAGTACATGGAATTTAATAGATTTATGCAAAATAAATCTTACTCTAGTCAAAATATTTACATTTACATTTATATTTCACTTATCCACTTATTTTTGGTGAAAACTAAACCATATTTTTACTTGGTCTAAGAATTGTTTTAATATTTGGACTAGAAACGACAAAAAGTAAGAATATATATATATATATATATTTTTTATTTTAATTATTCAATTTCTGTACCCGAATACTGTTAGACTCCCCAGAAAACCGTCAAATAAAGCTATTAAAATCATCTTCTGAATCTGTATTAATATAACAATATTTATCACAGAAAAAAAAGAAAAGAAAAAAAAAAGAAATCGCAATATCAGATTTTTCAATATTGTGCAGTCCTAATTAAAACGATCTAGCATTCTAACTAAATGAAGACAGACATGAAATAAAAGACTGTTTCCCTCTCAGTATTTCAGTGCTAATCAGGCCTGACATTTTTACCCTTATTAAGTAGAATTCATTAATCCAGTTTGCTTTCCATTGCACAGTCAAAGCAGTGTTGCGCTATCTTCATGTCATATATGCGGAAACATAATACATGAATAATGTTTATTGATAAAGTGCTTCAAAACGTACTATGGAAAACTGTACTGTCACATGCTCCTCTGCTGAACACTTTCTTTCCTGGACTTGATCAGAATGTGTAAAAATGATGTTCATTACTAATGCTTTTTAAAAATAAAAAAACGTAAAAAAAAAAAGTGAAAAAAGTTTTTTTATTTACTGGATGCTGCGATTTAGTCATTGAAACTAGGGCTGCACAATATCACAATGCGTGCATCCGCAATAGTCATATAACAAAGATATGCAATGTCCAGTCTGAAATGTAGTTAACTAGGAGCCACAGAATTGCATTTAATCACTGTTTACATGGAATTTATTTGATTTATGCAAAAAAAATATAATAATAAAATCTTACTCTACTCAAAATATTTACATTTCAAAGCGAAAACAAGATTATTTCACTTATCCACTTATTTCTGGTGAAAACTAATTCATATTTTTACTTGGTCTAAGAATTGTTTTGATATTTGGACTAGAAACAAGACAAAAAGTAAGAATCTATATATTTTTTTATTTTAATTATTCAATTTCTGTACCTGAATACTGTTAGACTCCCCAGAAACCCTTCAAATAAATCTAATAAAACCATCTTCTGAAACTGTACTCATATAACAATATTTATCACAGAAAAAAAATAATAAAAGAAAGAAAAAAAATAAATAAAAATCGCAATATCAGATTTTTTCAGTATCGTGCAGTACTAATTAAAACGATCTAGCATTCTAACTAAAAACATTCTGCTCTTTAAAAATTGTTCAGGCCTCCATAAAAGCTCGCTTCCGAAATTAAGCTTGTTACCAAACTATTTCACTCTGTTTCTTATTTCAAGTTTTTAGCTCCAACTTTTTTCTTACAGTTGTGATTTTACATCTCACAATTTAGACTTGGGCTTATCTCATCCGAATTGAAAGAACTGCTAAATAATACTTCACAATAGTTACAATAGTGAAGGAAAAACTAAAACAGAACGAAAACTTTACGTAAATCTTAATTCTAAATAAACTTATTTTTACTTCTCTGAATCTCAAGATTAAAACACGCTTCATTCTTAGCCTTAAAATGTAGAATGTTTAAAATGTTGATTTTTGTTTACAACTCCTAGTTACATACTGCAATTATTTTTCTGAACTGCGACAAACAAACAAACAAACTGTATTATAAATTCATTTTTGCAACAATAATAAAACAAGTAAAAAATTAGCTTATTAGATTAGTTTTATATTTGACAGGAAAAATCTCAATTCAATCAATCAAATCAAAACAAAACAATAAAATCCAATCAATAAATATAATCCAATCAATCAATAGCTAAGTTTCCAACCACCTATTTTTATGCACATTTTTGATATGCACATAAAAAAAACAGTTGATGAAAACACCAAGATGTGCATAATTTTTGAAAATGCACATAAAAAAACTGCATATATCAGAGTAGAATAAGCTTTTTATTCAATAAAAAAAGATGCACATAAACAATTGAAACACTTTTACCGAACAAATTCCAGTATGCGCATAAAAAAAGTAATGTGATTTTATTATAAGAGATCATGTGATGATAAAAGTGTGTGTGAATGAACCAACCAGCCGGCTGACCACATTGTAAAACCTCCATTTTTGAGGTTTTGATAATTCTAAAACACCAGTATTAGTGTTATTATATTATTAATGACCTCTAGAACTGACAAGAGCATCTATGCTCTGCATCTAACGCCACCACAAGTTCATTGCATGTTGGCATTTGTCTTCTGAGGTGCAAGTAATCTCCTACCACAGCAAATTCCGTTTTTACTTCTGATATTTGGCGCCAGTTCATTGAGAAGTTGCGATTTTGTTCTCTTTGATTACTTAGATGGTATAAAACGATGCTTTATTAGCATGTCTTATATGCAATATTTCAGTTTCATCAAATCCTGTACACAAATTATTTCTGTGATTGTACTTTAATCAAACTTGACCCTAATTATGAACATCCATTATAACAATGTTTGTAACAACATGATAAATACCTGACTTCTCTTTTTTACTATATTTACTACATTCACAATTTTATAAATTTTTAAATAGCATCATGTTTTAAAGAGTAAAGTCTGTTGAGGTAACTGCATTGCTGTACTTGTACAGTGGCAAACTAAAGCTTTAGCATACTACATAATGCAGAACATAAATAATTCCCTGCTAATGAGGGGGGAGGGATATCAAAAGAATGAAACAGAGAGCTGGAATTAGCATAGCTGCATACGTTAACCTGATGCTTCATTCTCTAGTATCCATCAAATGCCTTAAAACATCACAATAAAAGTAGCATTATTGAAGCACACTTGGGATCTCGTTTGACAGCTGTTGATTGAAGTATACATTCAGTAAAGCTCAACAGCAATGTTGTGGTTATAAATATATATCAAAAGCTCGTTAATACATTATACGCTTATTTAAAAACCATTAAATGTGTCATGGAGCGTACATCTATCAATGTGATGAGTATTAACAATGCCAGCTGTGATTTTTTGTGTGTGATTATACTTATAATTCACACTAAATTAACTCTAGCAGCTACCCTGCGGCATACGGGAAATAAAAGAGGAAAAAAAGTCATTCTGCAGTACTTTCGGATTTAATGATTTCAAATGCCACCATCTGCAAACTGTAATATTCTCCAAAAAGGTTAAATATGACAAATGTCTAACACACTTTCTCTCTCTCTCCACATAATATTGGTGTAAAACATAAGACTCAACATTTACACTCGCTGAGACATTTGCACAGAAAGCTTACTCCCAGTATTCTGATCTTCCCCCGAGGCATTTGATCAGACTGATTAATCGGATTCTCAACCTGCAATGGCCAAAGCAAAGGTGCCTTAATGTGAAAACATCTGACCAATCACCAGGCTAGAAACATGTTGCTCATAAAAAAAATGTTGCCCCCTTTGAGGCTATGTTTACATGACAATGAGGTAGCCAAAAATGAAAACCTTTTTCTTATGTTATAATAAAGTTAAGTTTACATGTTGCTTTCAAAACTACCCACATTTACACATTTGTGAAAAAGACCAAAAATGCTTGCAAGGACAGTATTTGATGCTATCACCTTGTTACTGTACGTTCACATCGAAAGCGGTGAGAGCGTCAAAGTAGCCGGAAGTTATTTATTTTCAATAGGAGCCAGCAGCGCGGCGTGTCTTCGCCGGTGTGGGCATTGAGGAGAGTTGAAATTAAGTCAACTTTATGGTAATAAGCTATGACGCGGTTTGGTGGCAAGCAATCAGAATGTAGAAGTCCACCGCTTGAGAGGAGTCCAGAGAACACAGTCACTGTGAACTTTGGTTCCGACCACAGTTGTTCCCAAGGGTTCGATTATTGCGGTCGCCGGATTTGCAATGCTTTCTTACAGGAACATGCATTAAAAAGTTACTGGTGAGTTACTGATGTGCAATAATGATATATATTTTTTCTTTAAAAAAGCAGGAATCTCATGCAACAATACAAAACAGTATTGCTGCTTCAGGATATTTCCAACAAATGAACACATTGAATAATTCAGTAGAGCAAAGCACACACCACATGCAACTTGATCTTCCATTGTTAAATTAGATAAAAAGTGAGCAACATTTTCAAGTTAGAAATAATTTTTTATGCGGGAATGTGACTGATTTGATATGATATGCTGCAACAACACCTTTAAATACGAGATCCGTGTAGCCCGCCGGAGCTGAAGGCAGACAGCGTTGTTACCAGGGTGGTCAGAGTGACCTTTGATGCTCTCACCACCCTGTTTACGAACGCACAGTTCGTAGACAGTATTTGTAGGGATGTGTAGTTGATGACTTGGTGCTAGTGTGTATGTATAATTTGTCGTATGTTTAAGGGTGCTTTCACACTAACACTGTTGGTCCGCACACGGGTTCGTTTGACGCCAGAGTACGATACATTTAGCTAGTGTGAACTTGTCTTCTGAACTTGAAAGAGGTGGTCTGGGGTAAAGTTCACTTGAACTCTTGTCCAGTTCACTTCTGGTATGAATGCAATCGTACCAAATAACGGAAGTTAACAGCCAACGGTACAAAAAACTAATGTTTTCATAACGTTCATTCATGTGTGTGAGTGTCTGTGTATCATGTACTGTACTTTGGTGACATGTGGGACTGAGCCAGGGCAATCACAGTGATAATATCTGCTTGTCTCCTCCAAAAACAGCTTCTGCAGACATTGTGTAATGTTCTGAACAATTATAATTTTTTTGGGGGGCAGATGGATGAGAGTCGCTTTCTGTATGTCCAAAACCAAAAGATTCAGTAAAAGCAGAACGACCGCGATGTGCGTACATCTTTCCATTTTGGCGCTTTGCTTTCGTCACCGTCATCTAGTAACAGCTTAGACCCATTTTTAGTCCCAAAATGCAGCTTTCGATAAAACAAACAGGCAAAATACATAAAATATTTCCTATTTTTGGCTGAAAACGTTGTGCAAATGACTCTGAGACTGGTCCCTATAAGATCACCTGTTTTAAACTTGGGATTCTAAGGTCATTTAGATTGGGGTGTCGAATCCTGCTCGTTGAGGGCCATTGCCCAGCTTACTTTAGCTCCAACCTTAACGAAGTACACCTGATTTTGCTAATCAAGCTCTTACTAAGCTAACTACAAACTTCCAGACAGATGTGTTGAGGTAAATCCCTGTAAGGAAAGTAATTTTATTCGGCGGCCATTCTGAATGAATGGGGAAACATTAAATTCTCTTAAGCTGTTTGCCAAGCTTACGATTGCATTACATATTTGGAACCACAAATTAAACAACAACTGTCTCATACGATTCATTTCAAAATGTCCGAATCAAACAAAATTGGCATATTATTAGGTTGCACAAGCTAATGTGCATATGCACTCAAAAGGTACGAGATCACGACACCAACCTCATTTATGGCCGTTCTACACATTATCATCATCTGGATATCGACATCTGATCGTCTAGTCACGCTGCTCTTCTGAAGTAATTTACAACTTGGGTCTTGATGGCGAATCTCCTCCAGAAATCACAGCGACTCTTTGTTTACAAGTTTGTGAGCAGTTTTTGAGTAGTTGTTGTCATGTGATGTGTGTTTGACAGGACGGACTGTACCTCACGTTCATTTTATACAGATTACAAAACCAAAAAACTTTTGTTTTCAATTGCACTTCGTTCACTTAAAAGTAAAGGTTTCAGGCTTTATCTGGATATATTTCTTATGTCTGTGAAGCAAGTATTTGCTGAGATATTTCCAGTGTTTTTCCAGTGAGGTATTTCCAGTGTTTGTGGACCACCAAACTGTTGTAAAAGGACATGTGTGGTCCCAACTTCTCCATCAGTCTATAGCGATCGATGATTGGCTCCTGTACTACTAGGTGGGGTTTCATTCACCATATTGACCATTAAACTTTTCCCAATTCAAAACTATACGAGTGACATGAGTTGTGTATTCTATAGTCTTTGGTTAAGGCAAGTTAAAGCTAAACTCTGTAAGACAGTGGCCGTCCAGGATAGGGTTTAGACACCCCTGATTTAGATGGTTACTTTGAGGACATGTTGAGACATGGCCTCCACTAAACCCCATGAAGATGTCCAAACAATAGTATCTGGTACCAAGACATTAGCAGCTGATCAGTAAAGCCCTGCAAGTTCACGACCACCATAAATAATATTTTTTGGTCCAGCACATTTCACACACTCAAGATTGTCTTCTCTGCCTTTCTAGATCCATTTTGCTGAAGAGTTAAGCTCCAACTATGATCCAATATAGCTGATCAAGCTAATCAATGTAATCAGGATTACTAGAAAGCTACAGGCAGGCAGGTGAGATTGATCAGGGTTGGAAATAAAGAGTGATTGGCTGTGTCCGAACTCACCTACTACTCAGTAGGTACTGCATTTGCATTTAAATGTACTACTCGACCGTTAGAAAAGTACGTTCTGTACAATATGCATGCGAGTAGTATTAATGGAACTCGGGCTAACCACATGCGCCATTTTGTCATGATCACGTGACCTACCCACATCAGTTGCGTCACTTCACTCCCAGTTTGCTTCATCACAGTGGTACTGTAGCTGTTCTGTACAATGCTTACGGGCATTTGCAACTTAACAATCCAAACAAACGGAAATTTGACATCAAACAATGGCTAACTAAAAGTGCTAGTATGAAAGCCCCCAAACTGCAGGAAAGTGGATCTAAAGAGCCAAAGGCAAGAGTGACTGGATTGAGATCTAAGGAATCTGGAAGAAACACCTCCACCTACTGTTCTTTGAACCATTACTGAACACTTGAAGTGTGTGATTGGACTAGACAGGTTAGCTTTTCCTCCCTACATGCATCACTGAGGACTGTGATACTGGTTGTTCTTCTTTGTAGATGTTCTGGTCCAGATGTTTAGACATTACTACTTGGTCCAGGCACAGTTAATTAAGCAATATGTGTCACAGTAAAATCCACATGAATTCCAGGATCCAGCAGAAAATCACCATAGAATACAGTAACACTGCATCAAACAACCTGCTTTCTTATTCTTCTTCCTGCATAGTGCATCCTGACATGATATTTCCCATACAGTGTAGCTGACAGTTGAAATATACAATTCTCTTCAATCAAGATTCTGTTGATTTTATTTTCCTATCCCCATCTTGCTCGAAGCATTTAGCTACAGTAATGTACTGTTTACCATCAGTTGCCAAAGCAGAAAAAAGGTGAACCATCCTCATAAGGACACAGAAGTTTCTATTGATGTTTAGACAGATTGTGTGAACAAAGCTTCACAAGGTGTTTCACTAAGCTGGAGTTGGGTTTAAAGTTAAAGTCAATTGTCTTTACAGTATAATCAAGTATCAAATCAATCATCAAGTCCCTCGTGACTTGCCAGGCTGTACCTGAGTCTTGTACCTCAGCTTTGGAAGTTACTATTTCTCCACTTAAAAGAGATAAAGACTGTTCTTTAGAAATTATCCATAGTGCTAATAAAGATGACAGATCTGGAGAACAACAATATTCAAATTTGTAAAGCACAGCGTGGATCAAGGAAAGTGATCCAATAATAATACGTTTCAAAGGTTTCCTTCCTAAACTGCTGGAGTTGCTAATTTAATGAAGTGAAATCAATCAGACCCATGGGGGCTTTATAAATTCCCACAGGGTGTGTTTTTATCAAAACCCATCAATGCTGCTGCGATTTTAACCATAGCTAGAGGCAAAAGGCCAGCTAGAGTTTGAGGATCAGCTTCTTTACATTGCTTCTTACTTTTCTCCTGAAGTTTGTGTCGCAAAGAGAACCTTCAACTTGGTCTGGGCTAGACTTTCCAAATTAGCTTTCCATTAACCTACTAGATCACATACAGTAACCTTTTTCCACTGTTTCTGCACTTTCAGCCGAAGACAGAGGTCATCATGCAAACTTTTACTGATCTGTGGCTGCGCATCGTAATAGGCAGCAAACAGTGTTTTGACAGTTTTCTATCAGTCTGCATTAAGTTTTATGAGCACTTTGAAGTACAATATCTTTTCAGCATGTCAGGACAGACAGGTTTGCCTTCACTTCCAATGTGCATCAATGAGCAATGGGCTCCACTGACCCTGCTGCCGGTTCATCGGTTGTCCTTTCTTGCACTTCTTTCCGTAGGTACTAACCACTGAATACATGGCAACATCCCCAAGGACTTGCTCCAACCGAGCCCAACCCATTAACTGGCACTTGTCACAGTCACTTCTGCTCATATCTCCTGTCACCGACACAATAAATTCAAGAAGTGACTGTTCACTTTCTTCCTAAAATACACCACCCCTCGACAGTTGCCACCTTAACAGTATAATCAATGATCGGCACTAACTCTGTCAGTAGTTTTGTTTATATGTTTATTTGATCATCTAAATTAAAGCTGTCGGAGAAAATAATGACACAGTGATTTCCTTGCTTTGTCTGAACCTAATGGAGTGTGTAAGCTCTTGACATATTTAGTCCAGAGGGATTTAGCCTAAATAGTAGCTTATTTTTCTTCCTGAGTGAATTTACAAGGCATAATGGATTGATTTTACAGAGCACTGCATTGACACTGATGACTATACACACACACAGTCATATACACTAAACTACTGTAAATATAACCCAGTTACACTGGATGACATATGAACATATTTGCAATTCCAGTGTTAAGGATGTGACATTGGCAATTAAAACTTAAAACATAAATTCACCGAAAGTATACATTAACATCATATTAAAACATCTCTTAATTATTTACCAAAAAATTTAACCACAGAGTTAAGAGATCAGAAAAATATCAATTTATAAACATATTTTATATTTTAAATAAGGAAAATAGACTAGCGTTATGATGTGACCAAAAAAAGTATGTGAGTTTGCTGTATACAACATACTTTGTAGAAATTCTGTGAATTAAACTGCTCAACTTCCCAAAAATAATGCTAATCAAAAGGATAAAAGTTAGCTCACTATAGAACAAACTTGCAATTATTATGATAAATCTTTGTTGGATGTGAAATTGGCATTTGTGTGACTTTGGTAAAATAATTTATAATTGTTTGAAAACATACATTGAGTGTTTTTGCAGTACTATAAAATACAAGCCTACACAAAAAAATTACAAAGAGTTTCGTTATTTTGGTCAAAACCGAACTTTTTTTTTTCATGGCAAGGTTGACATCTGAATGGAATTGCTCATTTCAGAATCAGACTTAGGGGCCGGTCGCACCGAACGCACTTTTATGTTACAAAAACCGCCTGTTTTTTGTTGACAAGAAAAAAAGAGAAGCGATGTGCGCTTTTTTGTCACTAGGAAAGACTGAATCAGCTGCGTAATCTGTGCGAGTGTTGATGATGATATTGTTATAACAATAATAATAACAATAATTTTTAAAAGTCTCCGTAGTCGTCTTGACAACACAAACACTGCTATAACCTCAACAGAAACCCTGCCTCTGCTTTCATGTGATAGGAGAATAAAAAAGATGTGACTCAACTAAGGGGCCGATCACACCAAACTCACTTTTTGTGTTAAGAGGTGCATCTTTTGAGTGGTTTACTAACAGCCACAAGCATTTAAAGCGATGCTTATGCGCCCTGCAAGCCTTGAGTTTTAACCGCCTGCTCCACCTTGGGTTTTTGCAGTTGTGCGCTGAAAGTTGAAAAAAAGTCAACTCCTAGAAAAAGCATGTTACGTCAGTCGTGTCTGTTTCAGTCTCCAATCAAATAAAAGCAGAGACGGGGTTTCTGTTGAGGTGACAGCAGTGTTTGTGTTGTCAAGCTGACTATTAAGACTTTTAAAGATGGAGGACAGACTTGTGGTTGCTGTTTCAGGTTATCCAGAGCTGTATGACTTTACAAACTTGAATATCACAAAAATTAATAAATATTACAATTATAATAATACCAACAGCAACACTCTCGCACAATGTGCAGCTGATAGTTGTAGCCTAGTGACATAAAAAAGTGCACCGTGCTGCTTTTTTTTGTCAACAAAAAAGGCAGTGTTATGCGCCTCACATTTTTGGAACGTAAAAGCATGTTCGGTGTGATCGGCCCCTAATGCGTTTTTTTTTTTCGCTCAGAGATTTTTTTTCAACTGAAAGTGTACAGTGCGCAACAGCAAAAATGCGAGGTGCATCAGGTGGATAAAACACGAGACGTATGGGGTGCATAAGCAGCGCGTAAAACGGTCACAAATAGCATGTTCGGCCCCTAACTGTGCTCAGGCTTAATGAGCCAGATTGTTTTAAAGCAAATTGTCTTTCTAAAGATTTACAAGAGATAGGCTGTTTTTTTTTTCTCCAAAGTCCAAGCAGTGTGATTTTAGCATATATAATTATTATTATTAAGGATAGGATAATTCATGCAAACAAAAACGATGGTATAATAGTTTACCTTTAATTCTGCCAATACTAGGCTGAAAATGAAAAGCTACTAGAAAGCAACATGATTTTTAAAATGTCACCTGAATGTTGAGAAATGTAGTTTTCACAGAGCATTGCGCAGGCACTGCTGACTACACACACACAAATGACAAGCTATAATCCAATTAAACTAACTGACACCAACATTTTTCTGAGTCTTTAATTGCCTTTGAGACATTTCCTGGCATATTCATATGACACTATTAACACACCTGACCCTTTATGCTAATTACTCGACCTTATGCAATATGTTGAAAACTACTGAAACATGACATGATAAACAAAAAAATGCTAAAACAACCTCCACCTTTTTTCTTGAAATGTCAAACTAATAGTTATTTTTTTGGCAATCCATGACCCCGAGTACCGCCGAATCCTGATGGTGCAACCTTACAGTTACAGTATCAAAGTTGACACAGGAATGAATTGATCCTAGATAAATGGTGCTACTTGTGACCTTGGAAGTCACGCAAAAATGTACACACAGACTAAATCAGATCATTCCAGTCATGCAACATAACCTTGATGTTTTCCTAAGAACTCAATCGATCTTCAGAAAGAAAAAAAGAAAGACATAAGATGCGTTTTCACACTCCACAAAGCATCATCTTTCAGCATTGAGAGATAATAAACTTGTTCATCATTATAACTAGAATAAATGCACATTGAGGATTATTTTACGAGTGGATGAATTGAAGTGCAATAATATAAGATTAGTGCAATGCGATTGGGATTCATACAAACTAAAAACACAGGTCGAATGACATTATGAAGCACCATTGTCAGCCCTCGCAAAGAAGAGACCCTGAATTTGAGAGGGCATTATTATCTCTAAGGATAATCAATTAGTTCTGTAGAGAAGAGTGATATCTGAAGTTCTCAAAATGGGTTTGTTATTGTAGGACACAGATCCTCCTGCATTACCAAAACCATAAAGACTATGAATGGTTGAGGCCCACAAATGGCAGTCAGACACAGGAAAGTGCTGGGACCTTGAAAAATTGGAGTGTTTTGTTAAAAAAGAAGAAGAATGGGTTTAAGGAAAAAGGCACTCCAAAAAGGATCTTTGAAGTATTATTCAGACTGAGAAAAACCAGTGATATAAAGCAGAGAGGCCTCTAGAAGAAATCCAGCTCAAGCCGCTCTGAACTTTTAATGGATTTCCGTCAAATGAATAAAGTAAGAAAAAACTTGAAGAAACAGATGTGTAAACGACAATAAAGTTAAAGTCAAAAGTCAAGGTGGTCATCTATATTTAAAGCTTGACTGTTTTCAGTGTATTTTTTGTTGGCATGGATCTCCTGTACACTTTCAAAGTGACCCTATAATGGATTTCTCAAAATTACCTTTCACACAGCTTGTAGCACAGCTCTAAGTGAATGAAAAAAAAACTACAAAGTTTTAAATCGGAAAGTGCTCCATGTATAAAGTTTTTGAAAAGATATAATCTCATTAAAATTAGCTGTTTTCAATCAGATCCAAAGGCATTTTATGATTTTTTTTTACAATGTAAACTGAATCATGCACATCTAAACATACAAACCAAACCAAGTACATTCAAATTACTACTCTATAATTATTATTATTATTATCTACTGTCTCCCAACCCATCAATAAACAGTCCAATATGCTGATTTGAAAAGAACAAGTCTATGCAGTCATCATTTTCAGAATCATTTTCAAAATGAATCTCAAGCCATTTTTCATTTCACAACGGCAACATGACTAAAGAAAGGTTCATCAGGATTGTTGTATAGTTTACTGAACAATGCTTCCTCATTGGCTTGAATCAATAGGGTAAAAGTGAAGCCTTGTTGTCTGTTTGTACAATGTATAAAATCTTCCACACTTGATAAGCTATAATAATGTGTATGGGTGTTTCATTTCCAACATAGACTAGTCATAACAGACAGGGTCATTGAACCAATCACACCAAATTAGCGTCACACAAGAGGGGTTGGGGTTAGGAAAAATGTATAGTTGAGCAAATAAAGTAAAAATAAATGCATATTATTAGACAATGAAAGTGTTTTTTGAATTTGCATGCATGTCAACCTGTTCTTGTGGACTCTAGCTATAATAAAACAAAACTATAATAGTTGCATTTTAAGTAAAACTGCTACATTATTCAGTAATATTTCACAAATAACTTTGCACTATTGAAATATGAATAATATAACAAGCAACAAACTATTCGCAAAGTAAAAAACATACAAATATATAAAACTGAGGGCGGCACGGTGGCTCAGTGGGTAGCACTGTTACCTCACAGCAAGAAGGTAACAGAGTATATTCAAATTACTATTCTACTACTATTATTATTATTATTATTATTATTATTTTTATTATTATTATTATTATTATCTACTGTCACACAAACCATTAGAAATCAGTCCAGTACGCTGATTTGAAAAAAAAAAAGAGTCAATTTCAAAATGAACCTCAAGCCATTTTACAGTATGTTGTCATCTCATGATGTTAACATGGCTGGAGGAAGGTTAATCAGGATTGTTATATATTTTACTGAACAATGCTTCCTCATTGGCATAAAACTGAAGCATTGTTGTCTGTTCAAACAATGTATAAAATCTTCAACACTTGATAAGCCATAATAATAGTTATGGGTGTTCCCTTACCAACATTGACCAGTCACGACAGACAGGGTCATTGAACCAATCACAGCAAATTAACATCAAACAAGAGGGGTTAGGGGTAAGGAAAAATGTATAGTTGAGCAAATCAAGTCAAAATAAATGCATATTATTAGACAATGAAAGTGTTTTTTATTTGTATTTGCATGCATGTTAACCAGGCGACGCAGTGGCGCAATAGGTAGTGCTGTTGCCTCACAGCAAAAAGGTTCCTGGAGTTTGCATGTTCTCCCTGCGTTCGCGTGAGTTTCCCCCACAGTCCAAAGACATGCGGTACAGGTGAATTGGGTAGGCTAAATTGTCCATAGTGTATGAGGTTGCGGCTGGAGGGGCATCCGCTGCGTAAAAACGTGCTGGATAAGTCGGCGGTTTATTCCGCTGTGGCGACCCTGGATTAATAAAGGGACTAGGCCGAAAAGAAAATGAATGAAAGAATGAATGAATGCATGTTAACCTGTTCTATAATAGTTGCATTTTAAGTAAAACTGCTAAATTATTCAGTAATATTCCACAAATAACTTGGCACTATTACAATATGAATAATATGACTAACCACTCGGAACAGTAATTTTTCGGAAAGTAAAAAACAAAGACAATATATAGAAAAGCAAGAAGGTCGCTGGTTCAAACCCCAGCTGTGTCAGTTGGCATTTCTGTGTGGAGTTAGCATTTTCTCTCTGTGTTCGTCTGGATTTCCTTAAGTCCAAAGACATGCACTATAGGTAAATTGGGTAAGCAAAATTGACCGTAGTGTATGTGTGTGAATGAGAGTGTATGAGTGTTTCCCAGTGATGGGTTACAGCTGGAAGGGCATTCGCTGTGTAAAACATATGCTGGAAACATATGATAGATAAGTTGGCGGTTCATTACGCTGTGGTGACCCCTGATTAATAAAGGCACTAAGCCAAAAAGAAAATGAATGAATATAAATCCAAATAAATTACGACAGACATGATATTATATACAGCATGAGTTAAGAAACATCATGAAAAATGTATTTTCTTTTCAGTTCCTGAGCCGTATTCATGAGACTGATTTGAATGCAAATATTTGAATGCATTACATATGAAGTCCACAGGTATTTATTCTGCTCGTGTTTCATAAGCGAAGCCCAATGTGGCCGAATACATTTTCCTTTAATGCCAAGTATTTACCAAAAGTCTTAACAATACTGCACTGCATGCACACTTAACAAAACCAAGTTAATTAACAGTTTGCATATTTTGTTATTTTTGTAAATTTTCAGTTTATTAAAGCTTTCAAATTGCATTATGGAACTTTGTTTGCTTCATGGGATCTTGACCTTTTACATATTTTCTGGGTTTACCATGTAAATTATGTACGATATGTACAGCACTTCGGTTGTTATTTAATGAATTTATCTATATATTAATTCTAATCAAATTTATTGGTTTCGAACAACTAAAAAATGTTTTACAGGGTGATTCAAAAAGAATACCACAACTTTAAAAATCTGTACTTAATCAAAGAAACAGGATGGAACCTTGGGTAGTTAATCAATGTTAAGAGTACTTAAAGTTTTTTTTTTCAGTATAAAACAAGTTTATAGATGTTCAATATGACCTCCTTCAGACACTTCAGAGACATCAAGCCGATACTTGAACTTGTTCCACACTCTTTGTAGCATCTCGGGTGTAACAGTTTGGATAGCTGTAGTTATTCCTTCTTTTAGTTTCTCAATGTGAAACTTCAGAGCTTGCTTAAATCTACGACAGAAATAACTTAGCTCTTCTTTTCTTCTTTGCAGAGTTCTCGATTTTCAAAGTTGTGCTTTTTGTATCACCCTGTATATTTAACATAAAAGGGACAAGTGATGCAGCAGAGATCTGGAGCTCCTAACGTGATTTAGAAGAAAAACTGCAGAATTTGTGAATTAATGGATATTTTTACAGTGTGCACTGATTTCTTTGAAGCTGCCCAAAGTGGTTCATGTTGTGTCTCATTCACTTGGATGAGATGCAGAAAACCGTGCAGAAAACATGAATGTTTCTTTGATTGAAAACTGTAAGTAATATATTACCTTGAATGAACTAATTTCTTTCTGATTTTATTTTCAATTTGGGCGAATATTTCTCCATAACTCTTTCCTAATCAGGACTGTCAGTATTAAGTAAACAACAAAAACCACATTTGGAAAAGAAAAGCCATTAGAGAAATTTTGAATTATGGCTCCCTCTCATACTGCCATGAAGTGTCTTTTCCACAAAAGAAAACATTCGTCAGTTATATCACCGCAGCTCCATTTGCTGTCCAGCACAATCTCAAAATCACAGCCTCTAATGCTCTACAAACCAATCGATGCTCATTTAAATGCTCCTGGGTCCTCATGCGTTCAAATCTGCAGCCAATTTGGCATAGGCAAGTTTCCAGATTTATAACCCTCCGTGCACACTTTACAAACGCTTGTTCAGTTTACAAAAAAAAAAAAAACAAACAAGCTGAAGAATTTAAATTTCAAATTTTAATCCCCATTCTACCTGTATTCCCCAAAGTATCCAAAAAGAAGAATTATACCTTCTTATTATGCATTACCTCATCTGCATTTCATTTTCTTCTGTGATTTTAGCAATTTAGAAGACAATTTCAAGAGCATGACCTTCAGAGACAAATTATAATGCGCCAAAAATCCTCCTGGCCATAAATTATGGCCAAAAATTATATTATATTATTATATTATTTTATTTTATTTATTGTGACAGGTCCCTGGCAGTCAGGAAGACTGTAAGCAGTAGTCTTAGTAACAATTGAGAAAGACAAGAGTTAATTGTTGCTTCACCGTCCTCTTTGTTGCCTTTTACACATACACATTTGTATGTTAGAGTCAGTAAGATACTTTGAATCACAAGATGATCCATAAACATGTTGGATAAAAAATACACACTGTTAAATTCTTAAATCAACTCACATCATGATAAATAAAAAATAAATAAGTAAATGTATGAATTAATGAATAAATAAATAAATAACAACATGAAACCTTAACCATTTATAAAGAGATGGTATAATCTTTATCACAAACTAGCTGAATTAATATTTCTGTCAAGAAGACAACTCAGTTAAGTATTTACAGTAAGCGATAAATACAAAACACTCTGAATACATGAAATCAAATTACACTTGAATACATAAATAAACTTCTATTTGACATACCGTATACATCTTAAAATTATTAATAGAATAATCAGTTAAAACTAATTATTTATACATTAAATCATGTGCATTATTTTACAGTATATGACATTTAGTTAATTTAACCAACCTTAGTAATAATTGAGGGACAAGAGTAAGTTGTTGTTTCACAGTCCTCTTTATTGTCTCATAATAGTCCTATTTGGTGTTTTATATTCTTTTGAACATAATTAGGTGCTGCTTGTTATTCAGACATCGCTTTTATGTTTGCTCTTGCTGTCATTTGCGAAAAGAAAAGAGTCATGATAAAACACTGTGAGTTTAACTGCAGGCGCTTTGTTTAATACAACTTTCCTTCATCTCCACTTGCGGGTGGTCCAACATGGTTTGCGCCATGCACTGGTCACAACTAACTAAATGGAGTAGGAGCACACAGTTATGTTTTGTTAAATAAGTTGTATATAAAATTTGCGTTTAAAATCCCCCAAATTTTGTCAACCCACCTATGTCATTTTCAAAACCACCCAATCTGGCAACTCTGTGCACTGCAGTCATCATGGTAACTCAACTCTCTCAACTGCCACTCAGAATTCAGAAAATGCAGCTGAACTATTCAGTGCAAACTCACTAGCTGTTTCTCAATATGCATTCTTGTCTGTACTTGCGTTCTTGTGTCCTCGTGAAACACCATCAACCGTTGCCGAAGTACTGTTCCAATTTAAAGCTCACATCTTGCCAAGTACAGATAAATTTTCTTGATGAGTACTTGCTCCATCCCTTTTGTTGAGGACGCATCGATAGGTGAATTGTGCAAACTTTCTAAGAGCAGGTATGCCAAAATGCATTGAAGCCAAACCAGCGAAAGCTAACGGCGAAGGAGAAAACTAGCAGGATTATAAAAATACTCCTCTGTTGTGTTCCAAAATAATGTTTTAGGAGTTTTCAGGTGAGAATGTAGTTGTTTTAAACTCAATTTGACAGTTTATTCACAAAGATAGCGTATCTTTGACTGTGTGCCTTAGCTTATGCAGACTCTGGCCTCCAGCCTGTCAGTGGGAGCTTCGTCATCACTTCCCCCGCTGAGAGCAGCTTTAATCAGCCAGTCCTTTACAGATGTACCGCTGGATTACATCAAAGACTATAGAATACACAAAACATGTCACTAGTATAATGTTAAATGGGGTAAATGAAGCCCTGCCTTCTAGTACAGGAGCCAATCGCAATCGCTATATGGCGAATAAAGCCCGCCTTGTAGGACAGGAGCCAATCAGCGATCACTATAGAATGACAATTCTCATGGCAGAGGCTTGGACTAGACATGAGTTTCTGCAGATTTTGTGTAATACGAACATTTAGAAATGAAACTAAATAGACAGTTGTTGTTTAATTGTTTTTTCATAATATGCAATGTAATGTAACGTAATTCGGCAAGTAGTTTCGGATAATTCGATGTTTCCCCATACTGCCCGAGAGACATTTCAAAGATGGTCGCCGAGTGAAATGACTTACCTTAAATGGACTTTGATTACATCTGTCCCTTGTAGTTAAAGCATGATATTAGATACATTTTGTGCATATCTAACGGACAGTTTTTGGTCATTTAAATCTATTACTTGTTCTCAGGTATATTATTTTGGCAGTGTTATTTTGTTACGTTTTATAATTGTCTTTAATTACGTCACTGTGTTGTACGATGTTTGTCTTTGTCTTACCAAATTGTCTTTCGTTATCTTTTATTTCTCATACTTTATAAAAATCCATTGCAGTTTATTAAATATGATAATCAAAGACACGAGTCTCTGTATAATTACACATTTTACTTCACATTTATAGTAATTTATGCTTACATTTTTTAAAATCAAAAATATAGATTTATAATTTCAATATAATAAGAATTATACGGCCATGCTTTAAAGGGCACCTATTTTACCCCTTTTTTAAGATGTAATATTAATATTATGGTTCTTCTGAGTGTGCCAGTTTAGGTTCAGTTCAAAACACAATTTAGATTTTTTTATTGTGATGTGTTAAAAAGTGTCATTTTGGGGGCGTGTACACAGTTTGCTGTTTTAGGGGCGTGTTGATACACATGAAAATTAGTTTCGACTTCCCGCCCAACTTAACAAGGGGGCGGAGCCAAGAGCTCCCCCACTTTGTGCATTGTAATAGACAGGCAGACAGAGAGAAGCAACATGAGTGAGAGTACCAGCCAGCTGTACATGTACGACTCAGACACAGACCAAGCAGAGAGTACAAAATCATTTGTGTCTTTGTAGAGTTTTACAGCCAACTGTGTGCTAGTTTAAAGCTCCGAGCTTGTAGTCTACACCGAGACAAATAAAGCACACTGAATTAACTTTGACTGAAGGGCATCACACACCGGATTTTTCACCATAGGTGCCCTTTAAATAATTAAATCATTTTATTGTCAATGTACAGTGAAACTGATGAATCTATGGTGAGGTAAGTGACGTTATAAAGTACACTGCTGTTCCATTTGAAGAAGTACTCGGGAGTTCGTTCTTCCAAGTCTGAACTTGACAAGTTGGAACTTTCAAGGCCAACTTTGAAACGCCTCTCGGGCAGTATGCTTTGGCAAAACTACTTGCCAAGCTTACGATTACATTTCTTATTACGAATAACCAATAAAATTAAACAACAAATGTCTATTTAGTTTAATTTCTAAACGTTTGTATTACACAAAATCTGCAGAAAAGTCTGAGGCCTTAGCCTAAAGAATTTTCATTTTATAGCAATCGCTGATTGGCTCCTGTACTAGAAGGCGGGCTTTATTCGGCATATAGCGATCACCGATTGGCTCCTGTACTAGAAGGCGGGGCTTCATTCACCATATTGCCAGTTACACTTTTCCCCACTGAAAAGTATTCAAGTGACATGTCTTGTGTATTCTATAGTCTTTGATATAATTGCATTTGAGTAATTTAAATACAATCAGGGCTTGACATTCACTTTTTTGATCACCAGTCACTGTAGCTAGTAGTCTTTTACCATTACTTGCCATTTTTACAAGCCACAATTTTGTTGTTGGGAAAATATATTTTTATGCATAAAATTGACTTTGGCATGCTAAAATTACTTTACTTAAATTTTGTGCTATTTAAACATGCCGCCTCATTCATTTCACTTTTTTTGTGTGTTGTGTGTGGCCTTGCTCAATGTGCATGAACAAATGGAGGACTTTTCAGGGCTCAACACTATAAGGATTTATCCATTTTTTTTCTCTGGCCACACCAAACTAAATATTTCCTTGCCACAAAATTTAAATAATGTGTCAAAATATAGCTGAATACATACACCTTTTATTCAAGAAAAAGTTATTTTTTTTTTATTCTCATGCGTCTAAAACTATGCACAGTGGTCTGTTAAGGCTAAAGGTCCCATATCACCAGTTAACTATTTCTAAAACATATTACATCAATGCTGTTATAAAGGATGCTAATTAAACCATATTAACAAAAATAACTGTAAGAAAGCATGTGAAAAACATTTTGTGAGTGATAATGAAAGAATGATTGTGCGCACATACTTTTAACTTTCAAAGAATGGTTAAAGTAAAAACGGCAACCGCTCCTGCTTACAAAAAATCTCGAGCCCTGATTTGAAAGCAGCAGGACTGATGGTAAATGAGGATCGCTTTTTTTTTTTTTTTTACAGTTTATTTCAAAGAGAACCGAACACATCAGCTGCATTTTAAGGCACGATTGCTTTGTGTGAAGAAACGGCAGGGGAGCTTTTAAACACTCGCGCGCTTCACATCAGCTGTGCGCTAAAGTCAGGGGGTGAGGATTGCCTGTCTTATCGTGCGTGTGATCATCCTCTTATTCGGTATTTATCTGGTTTCTTTTGCTCACGCGAACAGTTGTTTTTGTCATTCATGCTGCTTCTCGATTCTAAGATCACATTTGCATGCATATTGACTGACGGTCATAAACTAAAATTCTAATCTTTAGTGACGAAAATTATTTTCAACCAGCCAAAGTGGCAAGTGGGAGTGGCTGTCTAACCCGCCACAGCTGAAATCTACCCGCATTTGGCGGATGTTAATGTCAAGCCCGGAATACAACGTATACAACTAAATAGAAATAAACAAATAAATATACACACACACTTTACTTTGTGACCCTAATATTATATTATATTATATTATATTATATTATATTATATTATATTAT
>CAIGQZ010032553.1:7280074-7290274 GCA_903798205.1 Danio tinwini | reverse complement strand
CACACACACACACACACACACACACACACACACACACACACACACACCTTATTTACTACAGTATATTACGTAGCCTCAGGTGACACGTCATTTTTCGAAAGACACTCAAATACATCACATGTGCTGCGTATGCAACGTCTTTAAGTCATGTAAAACAATTCAATTCATTGCAAACTGAAATATAATTTGATTATGTTTGTTATTTTATGAGATTATTTACATTTTTGGTGATTATTTTTTGCTTAATTAAGAATTTAGCAGGATTTCAAAAATGTGCGACTTTTTGTTGGATTCAGCGATTGCAGAATCATGAAAAACTTATAGGGTCTGGTTTAGGGTGAGTCTTTTTTCTATCTTTTTAATAAATCATATTTTAATTAAGCAAATATGCATTATTTCTTTTTACAATAAACATGCATTACTTGACCACTCTATTTATCAAAGGATAGCATGTTAAATATATTTTTTTAAATCTAATAATAAGGATATTAGACTGATTTCCTAAGATCATGTGACGCTGAATTTAAATTTATTAAATAGGATAGCCCTTCGGGATGAACCATCTTATTTTCTAGGAGCTCCCTAAGAAGTACATAAATCAAACAGAGTACAACACGTCACAACACACATACAGCTAAACAAAACAAACAAACAAGAAGCACACTTCACCTGAAACATTTCTCAAGGTCGAAAGCCTAAGCAAACAAAAACATAATCAAAAGTACAAACACTTTGATATACAAATAAATAATACGCATTTGAATTGGAACCAAAACAATAACATTTACAAGTTGGTGCATGTTTCCAAAAATAAAATCGTAAAAGACACTAAAACTGAAGATGAAGATAAATATAGACTACACCATACTGAGTGGAGTAAAGAGGCTGTAAATGCAGCTTTGCCATTGCATGTATAATATTTAAACCATATTTAAAGAATAAACTGTTATTTCAACTTAGAATTATATTTCATAATATAAATTTTATTATGTTTCTAATCAAATAAACACAGCCTTGTTGACAATAGGTGATTTCTTTCCAAAAATAATGTAGTGTAGCTCCAAACAATGTTATAAACAATTCAAAATGTACATGCCATTAATATCAAAACAATCCATTTGTTTTTTACCCCCCAAAAAAAACCAAGGAAATCCCCTCACCACAAAGCAACGCAAAGTGAAAAATTAAAAGCCTGTGAAATGAGGATCACTTTGCTCAGAGCAGCAATAAATAAAAATAAAAAGATTTTTTAAAAGGCTAACTGGATCTGGCACACTCTGGGATTCACGGGCAATAAATCAGAGGGAAATGCTTATTAAATAGATAGATCCGTTATGCAATATCACATCCCGGAAAGCAAACGGTTTTGATTCAGTATTCTTGTTTGGATTGACCTTCAAACCCCAGAGCGTACAAACAAATAATGAGAGAAGGCAGGCAGTGACAAGAGGAAAAGGAGGCAGGGATGAGCCTCGATATTGAGTTTGACAGAGACACTAATGCGGGAGGCAGCATCAATAATAACAGATTATACATGTTTAACCTACCCTGTTCACGTCATCAGGAAAAAAATGACTAATTCACTTCAAATAAATAGCCTTGAGATGCTGGATGTCCTCTTGGAAGCTACTTGTCAGTATGAATGAATGTAAGCTAAAGTATGGTTTTAATTGGACTGTCTGTATTTGCTTTAATTGAGTAAGAATAAAATACACTATCTACAAAATCTACACTAACTGTCCGCTTTTATAGGTACACCTTGCTCATATAGATTCACTTTTTTTCTTTAGAATCGCCTTAAATGATTACTTCACCCAAAAATTATCCCATGACTTACTAAAGGTGTTTCTGACTTTGTTCTTTCAGTCAAAGTTATTTTGAAAATTGTATTTGGCTTTTGCAGCACTACAATGGCAAATGCTGTCTTTTTTTATCAGCAGTCCAATAAAAAAAACTGATTTGGTCAGCAACAATACTGACTTAAGCTCAGGTGTTTAAATGATGCTCAGTTGGTAGTAAATATGGGCCTGTTACAATCTTATGGTTGTCATGTTCCATCTGCTATCATCTGTCTTTTTGCTCTGCCTAGGAAACGTCTGATTGGCCATCTCAGACTGGTTGCTTGCTCCTGATTGGCATATAGTGTTTTAAAAGCTGCGACAGAAATTCCTTGGTGGTTACCTTTGTTTGGTCAATCATGCTTTGTGTTTTTTGAGATGTTTGTTTGTTGGATACTGCAGAGATTTAGTATGTGCTGAAGTTTGTGACTGATGAGATTTGTGAGCACTGTTTGCTACTTGTGATTTACTGGATTATTTGACCTTTTTGCTTGTTTGATTTGTGGATTGCCCCTCAAATGTGGTTGCTGGTTTTTGTAAATAGTTTATAAATATTGTATATAATATTGGGAGTCTGATGCCAGTTTATCTGTATTTGATCTCTGTTTTTGTGTTTGGTAGTTACGGGTAGTTCATTGAATTTTTTTTCTTTCATTTGAACAGGTAACGTAGAAGTTTAAAACACCCCAATAAATTTTGATTTCATATTTTCTTTGTCTTGTCTTTCATGTTGTTCACCTTCCCTAGAAGGTGTGTAACGTGCTTAAATCCCTCAATATGGGCTCAAATCTCCTCCACACTATTATACCACGAGTAGGGCTGCACAATTCTGGCTAAAATTAGAATCAGGTTTTTTTTTTTTTGCATAAAATCAAGATGACGATTTTCTTATGATACTGTAGATGTAAAATAAAGATTAATACGAGTAGCCTATTTTAATTGTTATTTCTCAACCATACGGTAAAACAACAATAATAATATAAGGCCTATATGTAGATCTACTGTTGGTGAAAATGCTAAATTTTAGAATGATGGACTTGGAATGGTGGACATAAACAGACCTTTAATATGTCCTGTTTGTTAATTCACAGTAAAGTGATTACATCAAAATAAAACTAATAATAATCATAAAGTTAAATAAATGATTATGTTTGAGGCAAATGCTTGTTATTTGTCATTGACAACATTATTAGACCATTTTTTCCACTGGTAAAATGAAACATTTATCTTGATCAGATTTCCTTTTGTATTATATTCAACATTATATAAACTAGAGTAGTTATACCAACCCAGTAAACATTTATTCTCATGCACAACACTTTGTGTTCACTATGAAAGAAAAAAAAACATAAAAAATGCTTGTCATAATCATAACTGTAAAATGCAATATGACCATTTAAATCAAGGCTATTCAATTAGTTTGTCATGGGGGCCAGTTCATGAAAAGCATCATAAATGAGGGGCCAGAAAGCTATGACTTGCAATATGAGTGATGACAACAGCATATAAGAGCCCATTTATTGTATTTTTGCTCCTTAACACACCCATGTTGTATTTTTCTACATTAAAGTGTTAATATATTGTATTTTGAAACCACATAATATCAGTGCATTGTACAATAGGCTTTTTTTTTTTTTTTTTTTTACAAACATTCAAATGTTGTATTTTAAAGCACAAAAAAAGCAGTGCATTGCTTAAGTAGGCTTCTTCTACATTCAAACACATTCATATGTTATGTTTTGAATTGCATAATTATGCATGCAACAATTATAGGTTTTGCTTGTATGTAAACCACAGAGATGGATATACTGTACATGCAAATCCCAGTAGATCCACCAGCAGTAGAGCACTTACACTGAAAAAAATATTTATAGGATTTACAATTTTTTTAGGTAACTGGCTGCAAACAGCTTATATATGGGCTGAATTTAGACAAACACATTGCTAAACATTACTACATTTAATTTGTTTAAATTCAGCCCATATAAATTATTTGCAACCAGTTCCCTAAAAATTGTAGTAAATCCATTTTCCATTTTTTTTTTGTGTACAGCAATGGCATTTAGAAAGCCGTTTTAATTCTGATGCTAAGTTTGAACTGTCGTAAACATGGTTCTCAACACAGGCTCAATGGATTTTTGTAAATGTTTGTATATGTTTGTTCTCTTACGTTTGATTTTAAACACAATTAGATAAGTTTAGTTTAGTTTTATCCCGTTTTTAAGATTTAAGATTAGTTACATAAATTACTTTTATGTCTCCAGAATGTGTCTGTAAAGTTTCAGCTCAAAAATACTCAAAAAAAAAATTATCTGGGACATTTGAGCTGTTAAGACATTGTAGCCTTTAATGCAAATGAGCTGGTTCTCCCCGCCCACCGTTCCCACGTACGTGTCAGAGCCGTAGAGCCATAGCAATCTGTATTGCTCTGATGCGTGCAGTCTTCACATAGATAAGCAGCACAGTGACAGACAAGAATGAAGGAGATCTCCCTTAGTAAGCACTTCCCCAATGGTTATTTGATATATTTGTTGTGAAGTTAATTCAAGCCTTTTTGCAACAATAAGTCACACACAATGTCATTATAAAGTTCACGCGTGTGCACGTGTTTAGCTTTGCACTGTTTTTGCATGGCAAATGTGACAGGATACACGTTAATATCCAGGATAATACAGTAATGTAATGTATAGACATCTGTTATGTCGTTATGTTAATGTACAAAATTAACCTGATTTAAGTCCACAAACTGGAATTGAAGCTTCTTCTTTTATAATTGTACTGACACTATGTGGCTGTGTTGATGAATTACATAGCGATTTTACTGTATTTATTACAAACATGCACTGTTTTAAAAACAGTTTAACTTATAAAACTTATGCTTGAGATGCAGATGATCACAGAGAGTTGAACAGATCTTTTAATCCCAGTTGCTTTGTGCATGTCCTGTCTTGTGGATATGATTATATGCAACTACAGAGACATGTTAATATGCGTCTCCTGTCAATCAATTCAGTGGGACGGGGAAACTGCCCTCCTATGTCACGTTGCAGTGGGCCTCAACATGGGAGGGATTTTGATCCTTTTTTAACATCAGGAAATATAATAAAATAGACTTATTGTGTTTCTATCACTCTAATATGACTGTGGACACACTATACCTGCACAGAGTTCTATTCAAACTGCTTACAAAAGTTGGTTTTCATCATAGGTGCCATTAAAAAATTAAGTCAGTGGTTCGCTGACTTAGGTGATCTGAAAAGACCTGCTTTCTCGTCAAGGTGTACAAAAAGAACTGATATCTGAAATGCACAACCAAATGCACCAAAATAAACATATCTCAGATTTGTAAAAAAAGCAGATAGTGTCCTCTAATGGATCTATAATCTGTAACAAGCAACAAAACGTATCATGAGCAATGTATTTTCAATGTTTTTTTTTTTACAAAAATGTAAACAAAAATGTTTTACAAAAATTTGGGCTGATTTCCAATGAGCCTGGGTTGACTTAACATCATTGAGTTGCTGCCATGTGATTGGCTAATTAGATATTTGCATTAATAAGTAAATGGAAAAGTGCATCTAGTAGTGGCAGGGGAATGAATGGCACGTTATTGCCAAAATATGTCCAAAAAAAATGAGCGCAAGCTGCCAATAAACCACCAAGGTGAAACCATTCCAGTTCTATTTCTTGTTTACAATGGCAATGATACACACTGCCCATCAGTCGCAACACAATGACAGGTTAACCAGTTGGCGAAACAAGGTTAAACAAGGTTAAGCCAGAACTGCCCCGCTGTCTAAAGCTGCTGGCATCAATTTTGTGTGGGAATGACTGCACAAATATCTCCCTGTCCGTAACATCAAGACAGTTGTGTGCTTAATGGCTGCGATGATTTGAAATAAACCTTTTTAAATCCAAACCTGTTTCATGCTGGGAAAAGTGATAAAAAGGGGGACATTTTTCCTTTTAATCCATTTTGTGCATCATTAACCAGGAGGAACTTACACCTTCCCTGTGTCAGTGCAGATTTGTAGAGCAATAGATCTTTCTGACTTTATCTACCGAATGTTCGGCACCCCACCGCCTGTTATGTTCAGACTGATTGCTCGCTGTGTCCATTTCCTCGATCTCTCGCCACGCTCTTCTTTCAAAACTGCTCTAATAACTGTGCAACTTTCTGCAGGAACACTAATGTAATTCAATGTACTGCTGCTTTTGAGTACTGCTGAGTCAAAGTGTTCCAGGTATGTGTCCAATAAGTAAAAACATCAAAACAAAGCAAAACCAAAGGTGTTTGTTCCATCGTCCCTAAGTGGTTACATCATGCCAATTATGTTAACTAGATTTAAAACCTCTATTTAAAACATTGCAGTCTTTAAGGAAAAGTAGGTGTAAGATTAGTTATTAAAGATGAATATTTTGGTTATTTTGACTAGTTGAACACTTGACAAAGAAATGTATGTATTGGGAAGTGGTGGTGTCCATCTGCAAACTATTTAAATGTATTTGGGCACTTTGACACATTTCTGTTTTATTTTATTTATTTTTTTTACAGTAAAAATGCACTAGACCGATGTATTTGACCACTGCGCTCATGTCTTGAGTTTCTGTAGTTTAGGCATGGCTAAGCAAGATCGTGGTCTTAGAATTCTGTACATCCTTAGGGTAAAAAAAAATCTGCACTTTTACTAAATCTTTAAAATACGGCAGCTAACCCTCAAACCTATTTTGCACGAAGAAACAACTTCATCATTCATCTCAAACTCTGTAAATGGCTAGGCTTTCCCTCATCAGTGCAATATTTCATCAATATTTAATCATATTTGTTTTTTAAATATGTTAAGCTAATATGTTAGCAAGAAAACATTCATATAATTAAAACAGCGGATTCTTATTTTGTGTGTATAAATTGTGTGTATAAATGGTTTTTAAGCTGGCTAATCAAAATGGACCTCTAAGACAATTGTTGTACCCTAGTCATGTAAAGGCTTAAAGGATCACGAAACACCAAAACACATTTTTTGAGCTGCTGACAGTCATTTATTTGTCCCACGCTGCTATAAACACAATTAGGACACCTATATATCACTAAAAAGTGAAAATTGGTTGTTTTTGCGTTATTTTGAGCAAATTTGTTCTTCCAATTTGAAACAAATTTTTGAAGCTGCGTCACAGCGATTAGATACTTGTGTGTAGTCTAGCGTGGAGAGTGGATGTCTGTACCTGCGAGTACATCGTGACATCTCTGAGTGTGCGACATGAATTCATGAGAAAGACTTTGTTCAAACCAATCAGTGCGCTTTGTGTATGCGGTGCAACTTCATTAATATGCATGATAGCTTTGAAGACTTTTTACCTGTTACAGTGTTCAGACGACAGAGAGATGCCACATTGTGTTGCTAAAACAAGTGGAAGAACGAGAATTTTGAGACATGGGTCGTCAGTGTTGCATTTATTCATGTGCTGTAACAAAGGTTTTGTTTCATTTCCCCGCTATGAGAGCTCAGCTGGACTCACGTGTGGTTTACATTACAGAAATGTGTTTGTAAGGAACATTTTTACCAGAGAGCTTTTCGCATCTGGAAATGATGAAATCTGGATTTGCCACTCGTCTCCTTAAAAAAAACACGGCTCCAGTTTAATTGTCCTGTGTCTACAGATTTGGTTAATGTGTGTGTGAGATCAGTGCCTTTGTTTGTTCATTCAAATGGCAAATTTAGTTTGTATCGTCAACAGTGCTCCTTCAGATTTTTAAAGATATACCATTGTCAAAATTATTTAGTTACTAAGTTTACAGTACGTTAATATCACTGCAATATTATAGCACAATATTATAGAATGAAAGATTCGCTGTAAATGCTGCTCTCCGAATGTAAAAATGTAAACACTACAATCAAGCTATTACAGTCATGTAAGATTTTCGCCGCATTTTGTGACATGATGTCTATACACACATGACGCTACTTACCAAGTGCATCTGAGTTACCAAGAAATGCTTGGATTTTTTTTTTCTTTTTACCGCCGTGCGGTATCAAACATTTTATTAAAACTCCACTCTCCAGCAGTTCCTCTCACAGGGGACATGCAGGAAATATTCCTGAATGAAAGTGAAAGTGCCAAACTGCAGTTAAAGTCGACAAATTAATAATTTGGCAAATAATTTGATTACTGATGTCCATGTAAACACAGTCACTGTCTTTCTCCCCTGCATCTGTGTGTTTATTTTGCCAGCGCGTGCCCAAATGGAAACTCCCTTCTTTGCAACTCCTTCCCTCTTTCCCTCCCCCGACACTCCCACACTCCCAGAGCTGGACACGCCCACTTTCCTGACTTTTTCCAAACTAGAGGTGGGAAAACAACCTGCTGAGACAGGGGGGTTTCGTGGCCCTTTAAGGAAAAGAAAATGGTTTTGTTTTTCTATTTTTGGGGTAATTTCAGATAAAAAGGTCAAACTTCAAGACTAAAAAAACAAACAAAGAAATCAAAAACAAACTAAACTTTTTTTACACTTTTTTCCCTTATGATAAAATGGTCACAGACCATTTTTTTCAACTTACAGTAGATCAACAGAAGGTTGTATAAAGCCCTAAGGATTTAGGTTAAAATTACCTAACCTAAAGTTCAAAATAAGTTTAAAATAGCACTGTCCAACCCATATGCAATGTTCATGAGATCCTCTCTCCCAAAGCAGCATTGATGCCAATATGTAATGAGCTACAATTATTTTTTCTTTATAAACTGCTTTAATGACAATCTCATACTGATAAGGTTCTTTTTAAAGAGTCACAAAGGAAGAATAGGATTGCTCAGATGAGAATGGCTTATAACAATATTTTCCATATCTTCCCTGGCATCAAGTTGCCTATGAAAGTCTGTACTGTGATTTAAGGCAACGGATTTAAATACATTTTTAAGTTAAGTCAACTAATTGCTTTAAAAGCAACAGGTTAACAGATTTTTCTTTTAAATAAAGTAAACTAATCAATTTTTGCAGTGTATGATCTAACTATCAATGCTCTAATACTACTAAGGCAAGTACTGTAGTTGCAAAGCTATATAACAAATTGTCTAAAAGTGACGAAAAAGAAACTTGACTATTCTGAACAGACTAATCTGTCTGAGGAAGTTAAACTGTTCCCTTATTGATAAACAAATGATGATCTTATTTTACCATGCTGTTCTTAAATCAGTTTTATCTTTTACTTTAGTGTCATGGTTTAGGAACGTTTGTGAACTATGAACTGTGAACTAAACGATACAAAAATTGTTTCATACCAGCAGCCATTAGACAGTTAAATAAGACATAAACTAAAGTGTTTCTGGGTCTTGTAGTTTTTATCTTATATACAATTTTATTAAATTAATTTTGGGGGGTTGATGGGGTCTTGACACTTGAAGAGAGTGTTTTGTGGGTCTATGTTTTATGTCTTTATGCCCTTTTGTTGTTGTCACTATATATGAGTTTTTGTGTGGCACTGTAAATGAGGACTCTTGACTGCAAAACAAATGTTTCTACTGGAATAAAGTAAAGTAACCTAACCTAACCTAACCTAACCGAATAAAGTATTTACACAAACAATAGTCCACAAAGTAAAGGTATCAATGCAATGTCTATATCCAATCAAACAAAATGAAAAATGAGTGGCCCTTCATCCATGTTTGCAAAATGTTTGATTAAATAAAAAGTCACAGTTGTCATTTTCGAGTATTCTGGTACCAGGGTTCATCCCACGACATTCTCGAACAAAGAAACAATGGCATAAAAAACCACAGAGAAAAGGCTGCGTCTCACAAGCTCAAAAATGTGCTTCATTTCAAAACCCGCTACTGCCTGCAACTATCAAACAGCACCAGGACTGCTTTTATCATACAGACAATTAAGAGAAATGACACACTTAAAGCTGCTCGAACAGGCTTTTGAACTGCTGCACTTCACACAGCAAATTTGATCATTTTCAGCTGTTGTGCGGAAGCTGTTGTTGTTGGCAGGTTTTCTATCAGAAGCTCCACTCAGCTGAAACATACTCGTTGTGGGTGTTACACAAAAATAAAATTAGGAAACGAAAATCCTCTGCAAAGCACTGCAATGGCATTTTGTTTTCTTGCTATTGTTTTCATCTAAACACCACGGGTGACATGGATCCCTTAAAAAAGCAGGAAAACAAAAAACAACAAACCACACAGTTTGCCACACACTATGCAGACCTTGTAACATGTATTGCTCATTGCTAATGTTAGTTGAGGCATTGAGGAATTACTAAAACTAACTAACTGCAAAAATACGAGTACAGATTATGGTGTTAGCCACTGTTCATTGATATTGGCCCTAAATCATGCACCAAATATATATATATATATATAT
>CAIGQZ010032553.1:7212003-7235074 GCA_903798205.1 Danio tinwini | reverse complement strand
CAAATTTCTTGTGTGTGTGAAGCACACTTGGCAATAAAACTGATTCTTATTCTGATATCGGATACCCCCTCTGACTCGAATAAACCAATTTCCAGAATTATTCAGTGAGTAAAACAGTACACTGACAGTACACAATCATTTAATGAAAAAAGAGACCTGATGATAATGATGATGAGTGTGAGCGGACTGTCTGTTCCCTCACAGCATGCTCGCTTACTGAGTGTTTGATTCAACCTGACTAAGGTCATTTTTATTCCGCAATATTTTTGTAAAAGACAATTAGGCAAGCTAAAAACTTGCATTAAATTTTTTTTAAACTAACTCAAATAATATTACTTATTTTATATAGTATTACTTACAGAGTAAAGTAACGAGTAAATGCATTATTATAAAAAGTTATTATTTATTTGAGTTATTAGTTATTAAATATTATTACGTAATGTGCGTTACTTATAACGCGTTACCCCAACACTGACCAAATATTTATTGAAAGTTATGCATGTTCCAACTAATAGAATAAACATGTTGAGCTTGTGAAATATGTCAAACAAATGTATTACTGTTACGATTATTCTACAATATATATATATATATTTTTTTTACAATACAAATGCAAATTCAGTACACATACAGTATTGAGATTATAAAAACTGATCAAAATAAATTTACCATTAATTACCACAGGAAAAGTCACTGACTTGTGCATAATCTTACCCAACATGTCTATGTTCATATGGCTTTTGGATACAGAACGAAAATGGTATGTGAGACTTTTGGATAAACCTTTTTTTTTTTTTACATAATATTTTTACAATTATTAAAACTGTGCTGAGCTAGATCAACCTTTAATTTTAGCAAACCAAACTATCACTTTAATATAATAATTTGTGTTGGGTTTTTGAATCCACAAATATTATTAATAATAAAAAATAAATACATAAAATTACATTAGCTAGCTCTACAGTGGACAGCTGCATTACACAGAAAAAAATTTTAACCAAAAAGCCACACAGACACCGTTTTGTTATCACTTTTGTTAACATTTTTAACACTGTAGACTGCTTAAAAACAAAAATGATATAGATTGTTATGTAAATAAACAAGGAGAATTGTAGAACTTAAATGGCTGAAATGTTGCAAACATATCCAAATGACTATAACCAAATGTTTTCTTAAATCTTTTTCACTATAAGGGTATATGAAGAACTTATAATTTTCAGCAACCTGGTTCCAGTGCTTCGGTTAAACTATGCTGTTACAAAATGACTGTGTTTAAGGTCTGTTTTCTTTAACCCTTGTGCACTGTTCAAATGTACAACCTTTAGTTATGTTAGGGATAAAAACATTCACTGAATTAAACTGCTGTAAAAATGCATCAGATAAATATTTTTTGGTTTTCAGTTTTGTTTTTGCATAAATCTGTTAATCAACCTCAGTCCTGATCAAAACTACTCAATTGTTTAGAAAATTTCAGGATTTTACTCTTTAATGGCCAATTTCATAAATGATGTCACTGATGTGGTGGAGAAAAACACACAAAATGGTGTATTTTCAAGATAAAAGGTAATTGTGGACTGCATTTATTTTAACCTTATCACAGTCCTGGAAATATGGATGATTAGTAACAACATTGGCTTTGATGTATTGTTAGATTTCCAATTTTTCTCTCTAATTTACTGATGGTGGCTGTTTTTGCACCACTGACTTCCAATATAACAATTTGATGGTACATAAATACAAAGTCTTTGTTTTTATTTACTCCATGTAGATCTGAGAGCTGAGATGCATATTTAGATTTTCTCAGACACAAGGTAAGTGCACAAATGTCAATCTCACACTCTCACAGACACATACATAGACTTTAATTTTCTGTTATACTCCATATAAAATCCAGAATCTAAGCTTTTTTTTTCTTTTTACACAGGCCTATCTAAAGGGTTAATGATGCCAACTGATGATAAACAGTACCAACTACTTAACAACAGGGAAAACCACCAACAGTCAAAAATGCATGATTATATGGTGTCATGGTTTTGTAACCAAACAAATGTGGTTAAAATGGAAGTCAATGGGGTAAAAACAGCCACCAACAATAAATTAGGGGAAAAAAGGAAAACCAATAAAAACCAACAAAAAAAATATGTGCCAGAATAAGAACTGTCACCAAAATCATTCTGCTAGCTGAAACAGAAAAATTATGGCCAAATTAAGACTCAAAATCACCCCAAAACATCCCCAACAGCACATACGGGTTTAAAATCAATGATCTTCACTGCCTGATTGATATTTGATATAAAGTGGGTCTCAGAATGTACAAAAAGCACTGAATTAAAATCAATTGTTCCACACCATGTCTTTAAAATATGAACATTTATTTTACTCCAGTTTTTTCAGTAGTTTCTGCACTAGCCTGCTGCTCCTGGCGGCACTTGAGTTTACACTGTTTTTCAACTCCTTTTTACACTCGAACAACTAAATGAATGCTTAAGTCTATTTAACTGATTATATTTTAATTACATTACAACATAGATGCTGTAAAAAAGAACGTCTGAAATTGAAATAGTCACGCACCTTTCACCCGAAGTTTATCAAACTACACTAGCTGTGCATATACCCCATTGTCATTTTTATTGTGTGTTTATTTTGTAACTGAGCGGGAAGCACACTTTCAGCAGTGTGGGTGGCATTGGGAGGATCACTAACAAAAACTGCTGTTAGCGTGTATCAAACTTCTGTTTACCCCTAAGCAAAGAATAACAAAGAACTCCCATGTGAGTTTATCCTTTGCACATTTTTTTGTTTATGTTTTGGTAAACTTTCCCACACTCCGCTGGTTTGGCTTTGTTAGCACTCCAGCATATTCTCAGAAGAGCCATGTCTCATGTCTTCTTTTATTAGACTGCATTTAGATGGCCTGGATCAGTCTTGCACTACAGCACCTCAATGGCCAAAATGCATCACAGCAGGCCCTTATATTTAGGCAAGATGAGATCAAAAGATAAAATAATGATTACAAAATAATGTATGTTTTTTTTGCGGTGTTCTAAACCAGGGGTTCCCAAAGTTTTCAGGCCACAACCTCCAAAATAACAATGTCAGTGAGTAACGACTCCCACATTTCTTGGAAGTGGTTATACACATACAAACATTGCGTACAAAACAACAGGCCTATAAACACGAGCATATTGAAAACATATATAATTTTATAGTCATTTATTAATTTAATTTAATATTACCCTCACCTAATGAGACTGGTGGGCATAACGTTTTCAGCACAAGTATATTCTTGATTTAATTTTGGAGGCAGCCAATGAGAGATCATTTTCAATATTCAGTTGTGTCCTGTATTTATTGGTAATGTATTAGATTGCCATAAAGGTGTCAGAAAGTTTAACCTGGTGCTAGAAAATCAATCTGCTGCAGCTGCCGCTATTGCGGTGTTATTAATCTAACGTAAACACACCAATCCTATGAACGATAAGATAATTGAAAGGATGATGGCTTTTCATTTGCATGTTGTTGATTTGTATGTAACAATTAACTACTATTTTTATCTTCTGTGGGTTATGGTTAAAATATGGTAATTCTAATAGTTTAATACAATTTATTTGACTTTTGAAAATCACCAAGGGACCCCCCTGTCATTGTCCCGCAACCCCCACTTTGGGATTCACTGCTCTAAACCATCATATAATTTTGGTATGAGGAAAAGGGGAGCTTGAACATTGGCTCATTGATCTTGTTTAATTAAGGAAAGAATACTGAATTAATTGTTTTGTGTCAGGATGAATCAGATATAAGAAGGCATTTCTTAAATGATTCATTAACTCTCTCCAGAATTTTACTTGCTTCATTATAGGGGTGTGAACCTACCTACACTGGTCTCACGGTTCGGATCAGTTACGATTATCATGCCATCGATTCGGTTTAATTTGATATCTTGATGCACTGATGATGACTGATTTCCATACATAATTAGATTTTTTCTTCACAACACAAATTGTTTTGTATTAAAATCCATAAATTTATTAATATTTATATACTATTTGTAATACAATTGTGTACTCTAATACAAGCAGTAAGATATATGAACTGTACCTTTAATTTGACCTGCTCAAAGAAAACACTCTTTTAGAATGTATCAAACAAAACTCCAATACATGCACAGAAGACAACATGAGCATTTATAGCAAATCAACTAATGTAAATATTATCCCGCTTGCTTTTTGAGCACTGTCAAAGGAGGTCTTACACCCCTATGATTGGTCATTGTCTTCACCTGCTCAACAGAGAGGGCTGCGATTGGCTTTAGAAATGAAAGCGCTGTTTACCAATGAGTGACGCGGGAAGAACAGCAGCGGTTACAGTCTGTATGCGTATAATACGCGGTTATCACAGGCAATCCATAATAGACACAGTGGAAAAAACTTGCACCTCAGGCATGCTCGTGTCTGGATCCACAAGTATTGCTTTAACAGCCGAGAGGAAAGGAAAAGTTACCTCGCAAACACCCCAGCGGGTCAAATGTCTAAAGTGAGAGGCAGAGATGGAGTTTTACAGCATTTCTCCCTATTAGTGAAATAGCGGCTCGTGTGCTGTGCCTTCTTCATTGTCAATGAAAGACTTTCCAGCACACTCACAAGCAGTTAAATAGAGCATAATTAACTACCTTTTAAGTAGTAGGAGCGTTTTATTTACTCGCCCTTGCCTCCTTCGCCGTAGTATTCTACTACGACATCGCGCATGGGAGATAAATGACAACAGCATGTAATAACCGGTTATGATTATTACTGAACCGATATCGAATTGTCCCCGTCTGCATCACGGTGCACCGAAGAAACAATTAATTTTGACACCCCTACTTTAATACTAGATGAATCCTTTTTTTTTTTTTAACAAATCTCTTGAATGAATGATTTAATGACTCATTCGAAAACTTAAATTGTTCATGACTGGATGAATCAATGTTTTAAACAATTCTCTTGAATTAATATTTTAATGATCATTAAAAAAACTTCAGTTTATGACTGGATGAATCACTGTTTTAAACAAATCTCTTGAATGAGTGATTTAAAGACTCATTTGAAAACTTCAATTGTTCATGACTGGAAGAATCAGTGTTTTAAACAAATCTCTTGAATGAATGATGAGACTAACTGAATGAAAGGAGGAGTTTGAATGAATGGCTCAATTACTCATTCTTAAAACCGTACGTTTCATTATTGGATGAATCAGCATTTCTGAACAAATAAAATAAATGAATGATTCACTTGCTCACTCAAAAAGACTTCTTGCATAACAGAATAATGCAATGTTTTTGTCTAATGAAGGAATGAATGAATCAATGACTCGCTTATAAAGACTTAACTTGTTTCATAACTGAGTGATTAATACATAATTCAACTACTCACTAAAAGTCTCTCAAATTAATGTCTTAACTATACCTAAAGACTTATTTTTCTTCATAACAAATAAATAAGTGTTTTAAAAACAAACCTACTGAAGAAATGATTTAATCCCTTACTCATATATCTCGTTTCAATGTTTCATCAAGTGTGACGCCACGGGGGAAAGTACACGAGGCCAAACAATTCAGAGAATTGAACAAATCAGATTTTAGTATGTATAAACAGCAAAACTCCTGTTGTTTCTTTTGTGAAAGACAAAAAAAATAATAAGACACAGCTGGACAAAAGGACTACAAAAATACATCTGCTATTTACAAGTTATATACAGGTCAAATTTACCATCATTGCAAACGGATTGCAGATTTAACCGCAGCACACCCTACTTTTTACTTTTCCTCAGACGTCTTGTACGTGCGGATTTGAACCATGAAAATGGCACAAAACGAGGCTTTCGATCAAACTGTCAAAAATATACATGTATGTCTCTGATAACCTTGGGCTCGTTTTTTCCAATTAAACTTGCCTTCACTCTTGTGGAAAGATGCTGCCTGTTGGCACATCAGAAAACACAAAAGCAAAAGGATGTGCGCACACACCTGCACTCCACGCAACATAGGATCCAGCGAGAGAGAAAAAATAAATTAAACTTAATTAGAAAAGTTTCACGTCATGCCCTGAAGAAATGACAAAACGTCACCATAACACAACTCTAATATGAAGACAAATATCCAAAACCTCTGATTCGGTTGCTATTCCTAGCATTCCGGTCCTTCCAGCAGAGCCGCGAATCACGTTTTATGCTTCAAATTGGCTTTGGGTCTCCGATGAGCATCTGCTAACCTACGAAGGAGCAGCTGGAGGCCAAAACGGAAAGCTTTATCTCTAATGGCAGCATCCTGGCAGCCACTCTGTCCCAAAGCCTCCAGAGAGAAGCGGCACTGCAGAGCGGACAAGATCCCTGCTTTGAAGCCCACATTAGGCAGGCTTCAGCAGCACAACCCCTGTAAGATAATTATCGGTGCTACAAGGTCCAATTGGTCACATTGCTAAATGCATAAATTAAAACAGTCAAAAAAATAAGTTCATAAAATAACAGGGTCCCGCGCAGAGCACTTTCATCATTTCTTCAAAGCAGAAATCTGTCCTAACTGATGGTGTGGAAATGAGAGGAAGAAGAAAAAAAACGATCGACGGTGTCAAAGAGCGCACCACTTCTGTCAGATCTAAGAGCTTGAGTGCATAAGCTAAAGCAAGTGAAGTTGAGAAGGGCTTCATAAAAAATAGCTGAGCTTCGTCAAACCAAAACGACAGGGTTGAGGAACGGGTGTTCCAGTCATTATTCTGCTGCTGTGCCAGGGCACCTCATTTCACAAGAGAGCACCAGAAAGACGAGCACAAAAGAGCCTTGCAGGGAAGGACAGATTGGGCTGTGTGTGGAAGAAGTGTGAAAGATTAAGGCCGTACTCACACTGTGTACAGTTGCCTTGAACTGGGCCAAAGCATGCTTGTCCACCCTCCCGTCTCGCCCGACGGCCCGCACTTACATTACATTCGGGCCTGGGCACGCTTACGTCATCAATGACGCGCTGCTCAGTAAGCGCTCTCGCTCTGCAAAGTGGAGATTTCTTTAGTTATATTGTTTAAGTTGTTTAATATGCAGTGACACGCAGTCTAATATTTCGCCAAACAGATCAGCCACTTTTGACGCTCATAAACAATCATAAAGTCCTCGTGCTGCAGGAATTAGGAAGTTTGCTGAAGGCGCAGCTGACGTGCAGTGAGGGATTTGCGTCTTTAATAATCTACGACAGTTTGTGTTCATTGAACAGTACGAATGATTAATTAATCCATATGAAACAGTCCCTTAAAAGTCACGTCTTGCTTTAAGTTTCTGGCTTAGGCACGCTTGCACTCACACTGTAAGCGTACCGCGCCTGAGCCCAAGTGAACCACGCTCAGGCCCACCTCTTCCAACCAGGCCAGGGCTGCCCAAGTGTACCGTGCCTGAGCCCGATTCAGAGCGCTCACACTTCTCAAACGATCCGGGAAACGGGCCTGGGCACGGTTCGGATTGCATAGTGTGAGTAAGCCCTTAGTCATACAGTACCTTCAAAACCTGGACCTGGCCTTCATTGGTGATGTCGCTCAAAAGTTCACAGAAAGATCTGCAGAGGGCTTCAGCATAGTTCTGGAGAAAGACGAACAGGTGATTAAAAACACTATCATTTCTGTTTCGCAGTAGGGCTGCTCATTATATCAAAAGCTTTGAAAAATTGCAAATGTGGATATCGTGAAACAGTTGGGGGAAATTAGTATTTAACACATCATGTTTTTTCCTGGGAATAATATTTCTAAAGGAGCTGTTGACATGGAATTAAACCAGATTTTGGTAAAAACTCAAACAATACAAACGTAAAAATAAAACCAAAAAAAAAATCTGAAAAATGAGTTATGTGTAATAACAATAAAATGACACAAGGAGAAAGTACTGAACTACTGAAACGTATTTAATACTTTATATAAAGGCTTTTTTAGTGATGGCAGCTTAAAGACTACTCTCATATGAAGAATAAAGTCACATGCATTGTTTAGGTGTGATTTTTTCACAGACTTCAACAGAGTGTGAGGAGCTCCGCTTCTCTCCGCTCCGCGAGTAGAGCCGCTTCTCCTTCACATCGAGAGAAGTCAGCTGAGGTGGCCCAGGCAGCTGTTCCAGATAGGGAGGTGTTCCAGGCATGTCCCACCGGGAGACATGTCCCTAGCCAGGGAACAGCTCGAGATTTCTTTGGTTGTTACCAACATCCGGTAAAAATTTGAAGTCAGCAGCACATTTAGAAATATGTTTTCTGAGAAAACTGGTGTTCAATAGTTATTTTGGTATGTATCACAATGGTTCACAATAAATAAGTGATTTAATTCAAAAGTATATTTATGTGCCTGTCATTAACACATTCTCTGAAAGTTTTTTTAGTTTTTTTTTGTTTGATAAAACTATACCAGTGGAACTGGTGATATACTGTATTAATTTTCGTTCTTTTGTTTACTTTGTTTTACGCTGCTATGGCAGTTCACTTTCAGAGGTTGTGATAAAATAATATGTTGACTAAATATTATATCAAACATTGCATTATTCACTATGCCATAACATATTGCATAACACAGCCCACTATGCAGTATGTTCAGTTTAATGCATCTGTATTTATATAGCGGTTTAATAATGTAGATTGTGCCAAAGCAGCTTGACATTGATGAAGAAAATATAATAAAACGCTTCAGATTGTGGAACATTCCAGCATATTAGGAAGGTTGGAGATGTGGGGAGTAAGCATGACAGATCGTAGTTCTAGTTAAATTATCAAATGTGTATTAAATGACAAATTAGACATTTCTGTCCTTATTTACTCACCCTCTTGTTCCAAACCTATTTTATTTTCATTCTTATGTTGAAAAAATATATTTTGAAGAATCTTGGAAGCCATTCACTTTCATTCTCTTTTGTTTTTACTATAAACTTAAATGACTTTTGGTTTGCAAAATTCTTCCAAATATCTTTTTTGAGCTCAAAACAAACAAATTTTATTTTGAATAAAAACTAAACGTTATTTTGTCAGTTAAATTTGTTAGATTGTGTGAATTATCCCTTTTAATAAGCATCAGTTTAATATAAATAATAATAATTTAAATAGCTATCCCTTAAAACTCTGCTGAAGAACTGAAGATCATCATTTTTAATGATCAAGAATGAATTATTTTAATTTGGTGATTATGTTTATTAATATATGTAGTAACCACTGCGCCTAACAATACACCTTGGGTGTTCTTAAATCACTGCAAATCACAGCTTATTGCTTTCATAAAATATTAATACCAAAATTCTATTAAACAAAGATGAGACTTTTTGACGGTTTTCTTTCATCATAACATTACAGCTATTGAAATGACTCTACTACTTTAAAATTCTAACATGAAAAATGTAACTTTTTGTTAAACAAAATATGAATATAGCAGATGTTAGACATGGACATAAACCTCATTATCCAATACAACTTTCCCAAGAAAGCATCTTGTTTTCATTTCTGACCATTTGACAAATTTTTAAGGTGACCACACATTCACTTTCAACCTTGATTTACTGGTTTCAGGTAACACGAGCCCAGTTTTAGCACAATCTATTTGACGTATGGTGTTTGCTGTCGTCAATAGGATTGAAAACAAGAATAAATAGCTTTATTTTGTAAAGTGTGTCACCACTTTACACCACAACCATGTTCATGCTTCACAACATAACAAGTAAGACTAGTGTGTTTTAGCTCCTCTACGACATGTTCTTTTTCATTTCTGATTTTGACCAGTAAGAGAATAGTTCTTCAGTACACAGCTTATAAACAGGATGATATGAGACAGATGAAGGTTTGATGCTGCTAGGTGGAATTGTGCAATTGTAGAAATGTTCCATTCTGTTCCAAATTAAGCATTTATGAGGACAAGACAGCCAATTTAAAGAATTTTCGCTAACACTTTCCATGAAGCTTATGCGTATAATTATTTAGAACAATTCTGTAAACATATTACTTTCTTACAATCACTCAACATGACTGTAAAAACACTGTGCATTTATGAGGTGTGCTTCACACAGGTAAGTGGGCTTGACAAACCACCTGTAGAAACACTCGTCTCTCTATATAACATGAATAAATAAAAAAAACCTCCCCCTTTCTAACTCTAGCGCGTATTGCTCTAAGCACAAACAGTTCTTTTGTATAATTCGCACTTCTTGTGAGTATTGCTGTGGTGTTTATTGTAGTTGAATTGCTGAATGCCTCCTAATAGTAAGTCGCTTCTGCTAAATGACTAAATGTAAATTTATCTATAAAGACACAATAGAGCTTATGCTGTATTATAATGACAGTCATAGCTACACTTTTATTAGTTTTTTTATTACTTATTTGTGATGCATTTCATTTTCCAATATAAATGTTCATCACGTTATACACTGATTCATAAGTATTAATTTGCAGTCATGATTGTATTTATAAAGATGCAGTTTGCAATGTTAAAACAATTTTTATGCTATAGTTACAAAAACTCATTAATAAGTGAATAGATTTTGTTCGGTCAAATAAATGAATGGTTTTATATTGTTGATAAGAGCCCTATATGTATTATACATACTTACTGTGGGTCATAATACAGTTACTGACCTTTATAAATGAAAGTCATAAATAATAATAACACTACTATAAGTGTTATTAATATTTAGCTATAACTGTCTTTGTAATACAGTATAACGTTTGTAGTGTCTTAATAGATACATTTATAAAATGATTCTAAACAATTACAAACAGTTGTAGTTGATTATATAAGCTTGAGCTTTATAGAAAGCGTTACTAAACTGTATTTATATTTAAGAGTTGAATACTTGACTCCTGTTTTGTCTATGAAAATACACTACCTGACAAGTCTCGTCACCTATCCAGGTTTTAGGAACAACAAATAATAACTTGACTCATAGATCATTTGGTATCAGTAGTGGCTTATTTGAAAGGCAAAGGCCTCTAGATTACGTTTATTTTACCTACATAGAATATGATCATGTCTTGATTTTTAATTATTTAATTAGCACAGTAAGATCTGACTTTGCTTAGACAAAAGTCTTGTCACTTAACAGAAATAATGTACAGTATAGAATATAAAGTCATGGTGCAGTGGAAAAATAATTAATATTGTGTATGACTCCTATGAGCTTGGACGACTGCATCCATCCATCTCTGCAATGACTCAAATAACGTATTAATAAAGTCATCTGGAATGGCAAAGAAAGCGTTCTTGCAGGACTCCCAGAGTTTATCAAGATTCTTAGAATTCATCTTCAATGCCTCCTCCTCCATCTTAACCCAAACATGCTCAATAATGTTCATGTCTGGTGACTGGGCTGACCAATCCTGAAGCACCTTGACCTTCTTTGCTTTCAGGAACTTTGATGTGGAGGCTGAAGTATGAGAAGGAGCGCTATCCTGCTGAAGAATTTGCCCTCTCCAGTGGTTTGTAATGTAATGGGCAACACAAATGTCTTGATACCTCAGGTTGTTGATGTTGCCAGTCAACTCTGCAGAACTGTTGCCCGCCTGGGATGCAGTTCAACAGATGATTCATCAGAAAAATCTACCTTCTGCCACTTTTCCAAATGATCAATTTGAAGTCAAGTTATTATTTGTTGCTCTTAAAACTGGGATCGATGACAAAACTTTTGTCAGGTAGTGTTGATCTTTGGCTATCATTTGGAATAAAACAAAAAAATAATAATTTGATTCTGCAGAAAAGAACTGAAATTAGATTTTAAGTTTGTTCTAAATTATTTTCTGTTGAATATATAGTTTAAATTTTAAAAAATCTAATCGAGATTTATTTATTTAAATATATTTAATTTATTGTAATTTATATTATATTACACAAAATACAAAGTTTAATGATATTTAACATCCAATTACACAAAAACAAAATTAAAATAAGTAACTTTCAATTATTTTGGGCCATTTGCTTCCAGAATATTTGATTTCATCCCACAATTATTTTACCTGTGCATCTGTGAACATTTACTTTTTCATTTACATCTCAATACACTTTAGATACTAATTATAACTTAGAAATGACTTTGAAAGTCATTTGAAATTTAATTCCTTTTTTAAGAATTTTTATTACAGCTTAAAAGCTCTTGCAAAAAGAAAGGAGCCCTGCAAATGTCACGATGATTATGCACAAAATTTCTGAAACATCACACACCATTCTGTTCAGATTTACAACACATTCATCTTTAGAGAGTGTGCAAATAAGGTTATGCTCACTCTGTCATTCCTGTCTTCTTTGAATGCCTAGTTATTTGAAGTCATTTTTTTTGGTGCCTACCTGTAAGAAATCTGTAGCTGAGAGATAAATGTAGGCATTGATGATCTGAAAGCATGTGCGCACGTTCTCCGAGCTCAGTTCTGAAATAGAGAAACAAAATAAGATTGATACCCGAGTGAAGCAATATCACGGAGCAATATCTCAGAGAAAAAAATAACAGTTAGGAGAGAACATGAGCACCGGCGGGCGAGACAGAAGCTGTGTGTGGAAAGACAGGAAAATGGTTACATTTCATATAACAAAACAGCAGTGTGGAGCACAGACGACTTAAAACACTGCAACTCTGACTTATTCAGAATTCATCCAACTCCTGCAGATGGAAGACAAGACAACAGGAAATAACTGCAGAGACAGACATTGCACTCATATATCTCAACTTCTGCAGACTAGACAAAATAGCAAGGACATTTTAAAGTGGGATTAAGTAAATTCAGGGGAATGTTTTTCTCTTTTTTTAATTGTTTGAAAAAAGGTTGATTTATTTGATCAAAATGTTGTTATTTACATTTCAAAATGGCAAAACTGCAATATACTTAAATATATATTAATGTGATAGCAAAGGTGAATTTTCAACCAGACAACTCTTCTCTAGATTCTGTAATTAAAAAAATAAATAAAAGGGAAATAATCTGTCTAAAAACTATTGGTAAAAAAAAAAAATTGTATAATAAATCTACTGGATTATCTATTGCACAGTATAATAAATATACTTAAAATATTGCTAAGAATAATTACTAAATATACTAAAAATCCTATGTATGCTATACGATTAAATGGTATTTGATCAAATAAAATGTTAAATTTAATATTATACTGGCATATTACAAATAACTGTCACTTTTGATCAACATGTTTCCTTAAAGAATATAAATAAAATATACAATATATAATTTAAGCATTGAAATCGCAGTGTTTTCCGCAGTACTCACACCACAGGATTAGATTCTTCATTAAAGATTTAAATATACAAATATTATTCTTTTAAAATAATTTATACAATGATGACCACAACATATAATGGTTGATCGTTCAATTTCTATACCTGAATACCTGAAAAACCACATAGCACGGTTTGTTTCACTTTTATATCCGCTCTGTTGTATTTATATATGCTTGTAACTTATTATGATTTATGCAAACACACTGATCTTTGACTTGATCATCCCAATTAATCTAAATAATGTAGATTCAGATCTAAATCTAAATCTAAATTCAGAGATCTAAAATCAGAATGGATTTTAAAGTATTATTACTTGTCTATAAATCGCTAAATAGCCTAGGATCTCAATACATTACAGATATGCTCATTGAATACGAACCTAACAGATCACTCAGAACTTTAGGATCTAATCAATTAGAAATGGGTAAATCCACTTTCAGCTACTACGCCCCCCGCTGATGGAATAAGCTTTCAGAAATAATAAGATGTGCTCCAACATTAGGTACGTTCAAATCAAGACTAAAAACACATCTGTTTAGCTGTGCCTTTACTGAATGAGCACTGTGTTACATTCGACAGATCACTCTTATGTCTTTCTTTTGTTTTTCATTCTTTTAAAACCTCTTTTAACACATATAATCTGTTTTTAATCATTTTTATTTTCTTATACTTATCTCTTTTATTCCTGTTTATGTAAAGCACTTTGAATTACCATTGTGTATGAAGTGCATAAACTTGCCTTGCCTTAAACTAATTAAATCTTTTTCACATGTAACTACCCAATTAATCTAGTGAAATTATATTCCTATCGCAATATATACTGCAGAAAAACAAAATATCACAATGTCAGATTTTTTACAATATCGTGCAGCCCTAGAATAAAATATATTAAAAAATTTTGTTTTTTTTAATTCAATTGCTCAGAATAACAAAAGTTTTTATTTGCTTTAGTTAAAAATAAGAGGTATTCTACCACATACTGATTACTTAACTCTTATGGAGTTAAAACATTGGTATTGTGTTTGAATACCATAAAATAAATACTTTAACATAATGCACATGGTACCTTTAGTTATTTTGTGCAAAAATGCTCTATAAATGACTTAAGTTCAGGAAATAAACGTCACCCGTACTTTACAGTAGGGTTGTTCACAATACTGGAATTCGGTACCAATCAATACTGTATTGTACTGTACTGTCCCTGTATCTGTGGTTACACTCAGTAAACAGCAGTGAGTTCCCTGAACTGATGACATTCACAGCCAATCAGTCATTTCTGTTGAGCATGTGAACACAGCGGCACAACTTAATAAGCGGTAATTGGTCAATAGTGCTCAAATGTTAGCGGGAAATGAACGTTTTTAAAATGTCAGTATCGGTTGGTACTGAATTCCAGTATCGAGCAACCCTACTTCACAGAACGACACTCAACTATAAATCATTAATCCACAAAACCACATAGTTTTCAAATGATCTCTGTTTTTATTATTATTATTTTTTGTTTATAGCTGGATATAGTTGTATAGATGTACAGTATGTAGCCACACTGGCTTTACAATTAATTCCATTTTTCTCCTACTCAAAATACTACAATGCCTTTGAAAATGGTTCACCATGGAGACTTTCTAAGCTATTATCAGTATATATGTAATTAATTTTGATTAGCCCTTTCCCATTTTCCCTTTAGGGTTCTAGTGAAGCGCATAAACAAAGGTTACACAACGCTAAGCTTTACAGAGTACAGAGATAATCATACAGTAATTAAAGTAACAATTATATCAATAGACATGGACATGAAAGCAAAATATGAGCAAGCCACTGGTCTACTGCTTATCCTGCCGTTCACTGCTTCCATTACTATAGAAACAAATAACGACCTTGAAAAAGAGTTTCAATTCATTTCTATGACTGATCCTATTAAAATGAATTTAATGTATGTGAATTCTTGAAAAAAAAAATATATATATATATAAATGTAATGTATCGGTAATAATTTGAACAATGTTTTTAATACTTTAGATTTTTTTTGTTTGTTTTTCTTTTTAGAAAATGACAGTTGGTCAGAATAGTAAAAAAAGATTGCATATTATTCCACCTAATATTGATCTATTAACTTCTGAAGTGAGCTTTCATCCACGTCATCTTTGTATCAATCATTTTCATTGTTGCCTTTTCGCAAACCAGACGCTCTAGCTGAACTGTTAGTATAATGATTGACAGAAACACTAAACCAATGAGCATGCACAAAAAGCAGCAAAACAACAAGATGTCCTTCGGCTTAGTACCTTTATTAATCTGGGGTTGCCACAGGGGAATGAACCGACAACTTATATAGCATATGTTTTACGTAGCTGAGGCCCTTCCAGCTGCAACCCATCACTGAGAAACATCCATACACACTCATTCACACACATACACTACGGACAATTAACTTATCCAATTCACCTATACTGCATGTTTTTGGACTGTGGGGGAAACTGGAGCACCAAGAGGAAACCCACGGGGAGAACATGCAAACTCCACACAGAAATGCCAACTGACCCAGCCAAGGTTTAAACCAGCGACCTTCTTGCTTGTGAGGCGATTGTGCTACCCACTGAGCCACCGTGCTGCCCATTATGAATACATACTTTCCTTAAATACATTCTTTATGCTTCCCATTAAAAAACAACTAGCTACAATGGCTGCTTGAGGGTTGTAGCTTTAGACTGATGTACAGTTTGTCAAGATTACTTGTGTTATTTTTTTTTGTAATCTATTCGGAAACACAGAAATGTTAAAAAAAACAGCGGCCCACGTCCTGATGGCAGACGCTAGAGGCCATGGTTTTTAACCTTCTTGTTAGAGCAACTGGCTCCCATATAATGGATCGCCGGTTCGATCCCAGCTCAGACCGGGTTGGGAGCTGTAGGACTGGTGAGTTACATATGATTTTTTAAAGCCAAAACAGGAGCTTATGTAATAAAATAATTCATGATAACAGTCCAAAAAATAGTACACCGAAATTTATGTTATAGATAAATATTAAATGCAAATTTAAAAAAAGAGAAAAAAAATCAAGAGAAGCAAAAAAAATTGAAAAATTTAATTAGCATTTTGTAGGTTGTAAATAGTTTTTTTTTTGCAATATTTTGCATGAATTTTATTGTATTATCTTTCAATTTCTAAATATGTTTGGTGACAAAAATATTATTTTAATAAATATATCTGTTTAATAAATCTGTTTTGTTTAAATGCACCAAAATACTTTGCCTATATTTATTATATAATATATTTATTGTCTATATTGACCAAAATCTCTCTCCCTCTACCCAAACACACACTCTGGTAGTTTTCATATATATTTTGTATAGTATCACTATAATACTATGAACACAACCTTAAACACTTGAACTTAAACACAACCCTAGCCTTTATCACATTAAAACTCTTTAAAATCACATTTTCATGCTATCGTCAATGAACTTCCAGGGGTTACTGTAAAAATCAGGACAGCGTGAAGGCAGAATGTCCCAGCTTCCCTTCGCCGTCGACCTTGCACAAAGCCCACAGTAACCTCAGCCAAAAAAAATGGTGCAAAATGTCTCAAAGGCTGGAGAGGATTTGGGGTGAATTTCAAGGGCTTTAGGAAAGGGTGACCCTTATATTGTTAACAGTAATGAGAGGTGGCAGAATCACTGCTTCAATTGTGCCTGGAACCGCAGCGTGTTTTGTACTTTTCAAAGGTCAAGAGGGTCTCCATTTTGCTCAACCTCTCTTGCTGACACACACACATGCACACACGGCACTTCTGCCATCCTCAGCTGATGATCTCGAGATAAAATTGCTTTTCTGAGCTGGTTAAACTTAATCTCAACATTGCAAGTCCCTTGGACAGCAGTACGGACAAGAAAACACACAAATGGCAAGAGGAAATCCAGTGACTATTATAGAGGAATCCAGCCATATGAATACATTTGACAACAACAACAACAGTCTTTATTTTATGTTTTCTGCATGGCATAGTTTGGTACAGCTCACATTTGGGGGCTTTTCCACTGAGTTCAGTGCCTTCTGCTTTTCTTTTTAACACCACCTGAGGTGAAGTTCCAAGCGACCATTACCAAATTTACCATTACCAAAACATGTCATAGACACACTGCTGTTTACCGATTGGTCCAAGAGAATCAGCACCACCAGCTCATCTCATGGTATTTAAATAGTTAGCAACAGCTCTATTACTGGTTCGCATGACTAAAGCCCTCACTGCCCTGACTACAGGCTTACACGGTATTATTTATTAATAATCCTATATGACTGTATATTGTAACTGTCAGACATCACAAACATGATTCCCGTGTCAATGTGTACAATCTCAGCTACCATAATGCCGTACTGAACAGCAATCAAGATGGGCCAAACACGTACATGCATTAAAAACTCAAACTCATCTATCCATGACACATTCAGTAAGATGTGTTCTGAAATAATACCTCATAGTAAACAAACAACTGTCTGATTAATTTAGATCCCTGTATGTCTAAATAATAAAACCAGGAGAAAATCTGTTTTGACATTTCCTTGGGGTGGTTTGAAGTGGTCATGCTGATTGCATCATCAGATTCTGCGTTTTTATTGGTTCTTGGTTTGACAGTCATCTTAGCTGAAATTACACGACAGGAAAGCGTATGAAATCTTCTGACACTGCCAGAACCTCATCGGAGGGAAATTCAATGGCAAAGGCCAGTAACCGTCTGTTAGTGAACATGTCAAACTAGCAATTAAATACCACAGATTTTAGCTTTTGGATTACAGGAATTTATTAGGATTCTTCCAAATTTGTGTTAAATGACCAAAACTGTGGCTAAATTGCACAGTGTGAGCAGGGGTTAAACCATTTTATACCACTAACCACGGTAAAATCCACCTGAATGACTTTGAACTGGACCGCAAATGTTTTTCAGCCACTGATAAACTTTTGATGAACAGTTAATGTGGCTATTTTCAATTCCATATGGTTCCATTTGCAGCACTGATAGTGTAATTTAATTCAAATATAATCAGTTAAATAGACTTAAGCAATCATTTAGTAGTTTGAGCTTAAAAAGAGATGAAAGACAGTTTAAATGCAAGCACTGTCAGGAGCAGAAGGCAATAACAGAAACTCCACTGAAAATACTGTGGTACAATAAATGTCCATATTTTAAAGACATGGTGTGGAACAATGGAATTTAATTCAGTGCTTCTTGTCCTGTCTGAAACCCACTTTATGTTGTATATCAATCAGGCAGTGAAGATCATTGATTTTATAAAGAAACCAGATATTAAAAACAAAGATTTTTGCAATGGCATGACAGTTCACCGGAAGCCTTTGAGCTGGCTTAAAATTAAAAGTCCCTGTGCATATACCCCACTGGCAGCATTGTAGAATATGTCCAGATGTGCCTCTAGTTGAGAGCCAAGGAAACCAAACAAAAAAAATGTTTTTATCAGGAAGTCAGGACAGTAGAGGCGGCACAATTATAGCAATAATCCCACCCACTTAAAGCAGCACAAAACTACAGTGGAAATGCAAATCGAGCTGAGCAAAACCAAACTGAAGAAAGCTGAGTCGTGCCAAAACACAGTACCACACTGTAGAAAAGCAGCTTTATCTCACAATACTGAGTTTTTAGTGGGCAGTAGGGCATGACCATCCCTTTGTTGAGTAGAATTTAAAAGGACTTTATGAAAAGTTTCAGATGTTTACTCTCATTTGCAATATCCCTACAAAAAAAAGTCATTTAGAATTCACCTCAAGTGATGTTTGGGTGTTTTCTGGCACATTAGATCCACTGCACATTCACTGACATGAACAGGAATAGTTGCTCACTGCGCTGTCAAGACACAGACAGTGAAACTCTCAAACCCTTGACAACTGAAAATTTATCTGCGCAAGCTTACTCGAAGCATCCAATTCAGCTTTTATTAGCCAATCGCAAAAAAAATATACAGACATTACTTAATAGTAGTAGCAAACTTTATTGTCATTGACAGGAAATTTGTTATGGGCATCACCATATTGCTGCAGACATTCCATAAAAACAAACAATAAATACAATACAAAATAGACTAGTTACAATAATTATAATGCCAATTAAGATAAACTCTTGTTAAATAAACCCACTGAAATGGGTACAAATGATTTCTTCTATCGGTTTAACCTAGACTTAGGGACTCCATATCTCCTACCAGAGGAAAGCAGTCCATAACGTGGAAACAAAAAATGAGTTGGATCATTCAGAACCCTTACTACCTGATTAAGGACACAATTCTTATATAAAACTTGAGGATTAAAATATTAATTTTCCCAACAATTTTACATCATTCGAATTTTATCGTGCTTACATAGACATTACTTTAAATAAACCAAAAATAGACATTATCTAGTCACCCCAACATATATTTGGTCATATATATCACACAGTACATACAGTGCATCCAGAAAGTATTCATAGCACTTCACTTTTTCCAGATTTTTTTTTATGTTACAGCCTTATTCCAAAATGGATTACATTCATTTTCCCTCAAAATTCTACACACAATACCCCATAATGACGATGTGAAAAAAATATTTTTTTTAATTGTTGCAAATTTATTTAAAACAAAAAACCTGAAAAATCACATGTACATAAGTATTCACAGCCTTTGCTCAATACTTTGTTGATGCATCTTTGGCAGCAATTATAACCTCAAGTCTTTTTGAATATGATGCCACAAGCTTGGCACACCTCTCTTTGGGAATTACAGGCCTTATTGGTGGCTTGCTGCACAGATGGTTGTCCTTCTGGAAGGTTCTTCTCTCTCCACAGAAGAACGCTGGAGCTCAGAGTGACTATCGGGTTATTGATCACCTTTCTGACTAAGGCCCTTCTCCCCCAATCACTCAGCTTAGATGGCCGGCCAGGAAGAGTCCTGGTGGTTCCAAACATCTTCCACTTACGGATGATGGAGGCCACTGTGCTGTGCTCATTGAAACTTTCAGAACAGCAGAAGTTTTTCTGTAACTTTCCCCAGCCCTGTGCCTCGAGCCAATCCTGTCTCGGAGGTCTACAGACAATTCCTTTGTCTTCATGCTTGGTTTGTGCTTTGACATGCACTGTCAAACCCTGGGACCTTATTTAGACAGGTTTATGCCTTTGCAAATCATGTACAATCAACTGTATTTGCCACAGGTGAACTCAAATGAAGCTGCTGAAACCTCAATCTCAAGAATGATCAGTGGAAACAGAATGTACCTGAGCTCAATTTAGAGCTTCACAGCAAAGGCTGTGAACACTTATGTACATGGGATTTTTCAGGTTTTTTATTTTTAATACATTTGCAACAATTTCAAAAAAACTTTTTTCACATTGTCATTGTGGGGTATTGTGTGTAGAATTTTGAGAATATAAATGAATTTAATCCATTTTGGAATAAGGCTGTAACATTAAAAAAAGTGGAAAAGTGAAGCGCTTTGAATACTTTCCGGATGCACTGTATATAAAGTGATTTACTTGCATTAAAGAGGGTTGTTAACAAGCACACATAAACACACACAGTTCAGACAAATCAGCTAATTTGTTGAGATGGGATTTGCTTAATGCCGACTGGTCTATTTCCGAGCACTTTACACTTCCTCCTCATACACTGACATACTCAAGAGAGCACCGTCTACAGACTGCTCGGAGTTGAGGTCATTTGAATAAAATTTAAATTATTCCTATTTTCACAATAAATAAATAAATGAAAACGACTGTTTCCGGAGCTCCCCTGGTTCCCCTATAATTCTCAGAAGTCTAACAGCGATGAGGTACGAAACCATTTGATTTCAGCCGTCTCTAGCAGGTCATGAATATTTATGTCATCAGATCTGCTTGGCCTCTAGAGCTCTTTAACAAGTGCGTCATGAGCCCAGTTATTACACAGAGACTAAAAATGAAATGAACAACACATTAACAGAACAAAAAAGAAGTACATACTTACAGACCTGCTATTTCACAATTAGTCAACAGTGATTTTATCAGGTTATGGGTGAAAATGCCTGATTTGATGCATGTGCAGGTACAATGACAAAGTGTAGTGACTGATGCTTTGATTTCTGACAGTGTGATGTATAATATAATAGACAAACAATAAAACTCCCGTAGAAATAGATTAAAGTACTTATAAATTATTTATAATTATGCAAGTTTATAATATGAGTACACCCCCTTTTGAAAATGAAAATTTTTATCTATTTCTCAGAGTAAATAGGAAATGTTAGAAATTGCTAGATATTACAATTAAATTCAAGCAAAATATTGCAAAGAAAAATAAATTAATTACAACCTCAAAATTTCAACAATTTTTCTTTTTTTTCTTTTTTCATCTTGATTTTTTCTCTTTTTTTATTTATATTTAATATCGTTCTATAACATATAAATTTGGGTGTACTAGTTAATGGACCTTTATCGTTATTATTTATGTATGTATGTATGTATGTATGTATGTATGTATGTATGTATGTATGTATGTGTATATATATATATATATATATATATATATATATTGTAAGTTATTTTGTTAAATAAGCTCCAGATTTGGCTTCAGTACCAACTAATCTAATGTATATGCACAAATATAATATTGTATAGATTCCTAAATTTTTAAAAGATAGATTTGTGAAGGGTGTACTTGCATATGCTGAGCACTGTAGATGTAAATAATGTCATTAAATAGCAAATAATTAAGTAAAATGTTAATACATAGTAGTTGATGATACTGAATTACCCATAAGTTTATAACTACACTGTAAAAAAAAATCTGTAATTTTACGGTTTATTTTCAGCAGCTGGGGTGCCAGAACAAAAACTTACACCCGTTAAAAAAAATAACGCCCATTAAATTACATAAATTCACTGTAAAATAACAGAGGATGAATTACAGAAATTTACAAGAAATGTAAAACTTAAGGAAATTTCTGTAATTTAATGTCCGTTATTTTACAGTAAAATTTAACAGCTGTTATTTTATGTTTTTTCTTCTATTTTCGGCACCCCAGCTGCCGAAAATAAACCGTAAAATTACAGATTTTTTAGTGTATATATTTCACCTGAACGACATTTAAAATGATAATTTGTTTAATATAATTCAGTTATAAATATTACATTAGATTTTTTTCTAATATCACAAAAGGGTAGCTAAACAAAACCATTGTTTGTCTGAAATAAAGCACACTTAGAAAAAAAACTGAAATAAAAAAAATAAACTGAACCTTTATCATTCATTCAGCTAATGGTTTAAACCTATTCCAGCATATGTTTTACACCACATATGCCCTTCCAGCCGCAAACTAGTATTGGGAAACACCCATACACACTCATTCACACACACTCATACACTACAGGCAATTTAGCTTACCCAACTCACCTATGCGCATGTCTTTGGATTGTGCGGGGAACCAGTGGACCGGGAAGAAACCCACGAGAACACGGGGAGAACTTAAAAACTCCACACAGAAATGCACAAAAACACTTATTTACACTTTACATGTTTTTACAAATGCTACTTAATTTATGTAAATCAACTTTACGATTTGGTGAATAAATTTTTATATACATATATACAAATAGTTATACAAAATACCATAAAAATAAAAATACACAAAAAAAATTGCTAAACCTTTAAAAAAAAACAAAAAACAATAAAACACCATAATAATAAATATACCAAAACAATCTTCATTTAGAAACCCAAGACTATTGTTCAAACAGTTTTTGTTTTGTTTTGACTTTCTTTAAAAAAAATATATATATATACACACACACACACACACACACAC
>CAIGQZ010032553.1:7170248-7211603 GCA_903798205.1 Danio tinwini | reverse complement strand
TTCCATATCATCACTCCTAAAACACTGCAACTTGCCATGAATCACACTATAAAACCATCATAAGTCAAAATCATAAGGCAAAAAAAAAACAAAACAAAAAAACTCAATACCTCTGCTCACTGCCATTTCCACAATAAAGGCTTTTTAGACATTCACAAAATCTGAGTACAAGATTTCATTCTGCCAGCATTACACCTACTACTGATGTCATCTGAGGAATATTTACACAACTAACAAAGCTCTGCTGTCACAAATCGAAAAGTTCATTACATTCCTGAAAACCTTATTAAGCCAAGTGTCAAAATATCACTCCACCACATGGAGTTACAGCCCATAATGCAAGATATACGGATCTCATGTCATTCTACTGGTCTGGTAGCACAAAATAAATCAACGCAAGCAAAATGTGCAGCCCCGTTCAGAGGACATTATACATTACAATTAATTTCAGATATACGTTGTTAACAGTCCTGCCATTCGTCATCCCTTTCAAAGCTTGATTTTCATTGAAAAAGCTGCCAATGTCTGTCAGCTCCGTATGACGTCAATTAATGGCAAACAAAGGCACTTACATAAATCAGAATAAAACCACTTAGAGACAAACACAATCGTAACGTCTGCATTCATTTCCATTAATGCAGTTTATGTAAAGATGCCTTGGAGGACCACAAAAGTTAGATCTGAGAACTATAAAATACTCTTTTTATTTTATTTTTTGCCAGGAAAGAACAAAGTGCTGAGATTCTTTGAAATCTATTACCGATGCCACAGGGAACTGTAAAATGAATATTTGTGGAGCTTGTGTTCAAATCCATGTTTGAGCATAATTAGCAAGGAATTCTTGGTCTAATGCAGTCAGACTGAATTATGAACTAATCCTGCTCTGACTAAATCCTGCTCCCGCTGAGAATATAATGACCAGTCCATTAAGGCATGATTAAACTCTTGTACAGCCACTTCAAATCTTTCTCCTTTTTTTCCAGTTTCATGTCAGGTTTATATAGGCTGCATAAGCAAACTGAATGGCAATTAAATAGCCTTTAAAGCATTACCTGTGAACTTCTTTAAGTGCTTTAAATCTTGGTTATATAAAAAAAAAAACACTCAATGTAACTTAAAGAGTCTTAAAGTACATATTAAAGGCAATATGAGCAGCACTACAATATAAATGTGCACATAAATACATATTTTTTAAATGAACGGTGAATTAAAGAAAGCCTGGTTATGGGTTCGCGTAAATTAAAAGTCTCAGAATGGCACTCAAACATCAGGCATGTACAAAATAGCTAGGCAGAGAGCAACCAAATGCAACTGAATGTCTTTAAGCCATTATTTAATTAACATAATAGCCACTTCACTTAGTTATACCGGTAAATATCCTTAAAATTACTGGAACAACTTTACCAGTAAAAAAAAAAAAATAGCTGTTCACACAGGTAACGACATTCCATTATATTTTTTTTCTTTCCGGAAAACCATTCACACATCCATTCCAAAATGCCATTAAATTCTGACATCATTAACCAGAAATGACCTTTAAATGGCTGTGCTTGTATTTGTAAACATAAAGAGGATCCGTTTGTTTTGTTGAAGGACTCTTTTTTTTTTTCTTTTCAAACTTTCGCATTCATGCATCTGCTTTTATCTCAGAGACAAACCAACATACTGAACTATAGAAGGAAAATGTTGTTACTAACATCTGAAGGCTGAAGTGCTACCTACAGCAAAAATGTAAGGTTTCCACATTTGACAGATGTCTAGAACGCAATTCTCAATATATACAGTATGGAAAAGCATTATGAACAACTCAGATGAAGAGATGTAAATGGAACTCTTTTGCATGTGGAGAGGTACATTATATTTGAGTATGAGACACAGCTTTGTAAATGTAATGCAAGCTTTCGCAGTTTCGCAGTTAAATGAAAGACTACCAGCAGTATTATACCCAAAATCTGCTTAACAAGCAGCAACTAAAAGTGTCTGGACAAGGAATTCATTTTATTTTCATAAACAGCGTGGATGTGAATGGCTGTGGCAGTCATCAGATTGTTCTCGCAAGTCAACTTGTACATGCTCACACCTGAAATATTAATTTTGATCATATAAAGTAGAATTCTGGGTATTTACTGGTAATGTTTACTGGTAACTAAATTATTCTGAAGCTTATTCCCAGAACTACTTCACCGTATTTTTTTTACATACATATATATTTTTAAAAACACTTATTTACATATATATTTTTAAAAACACTTATTGAAAACCAAATGTTATTTAATTTATATAAAAAAAAAAACAAATTTTTTATGATTTGTTAAATAAATGTGTATATATATATACAAAGAATTATACAAAATACCATAAAAACAAAAATAGACAGAAATATTGTTAAAGCTTACAATAAAATACCATAATGATTAAAATACAAAAAAATTACAGTTTCATGTGGACAATAATTAATTTATGTTCTTTGTTTCTACTTTCATAGTTAATTGAAAAGAAGTCTCTTTATTTAGGATCCCAAGGCTATCGTTTAGACATATATATATATATATATATATATATATTTAAATATATATATATATCCTATAAGTAGGCAAAAGCAATCTTAATACCTCTGCTTATTGACATTCCCATTGAATTCTGGATATTTATTGATAATGTTACAACTTATTCTGAAAATTATCCCCAGAATGCGTCACCGTTATTTTTAAAAAGGGCCTGTTCAGACATTATTGGCAATTTACCTGTAATTTATGTCTGTGAAAGGGGCTAATGTCCAAAACACAAAGCCATTTAATTAGGGAGGCACCGAAATGAAAATTCTGTGCCTAAACCTAAAATTCTGAATGAACTTGGCCAGAAACTGAAATCAAAAATGATAATTATTGATGTGTCATTCTTTTATGAATAATGAATAGTAATTTTGTAAGCCTTTTAAATTTTTATTCAATAACATCAACATCATACTGATTTTAATAAACACAAGCCAATAAAATAACCACATTTTAATGAAAGTAATTTTTTTTTTCAAATTTTTGGCCATTTTCTCTTTGATAATTGAATCAATTTTGGCTGCCTTAAATTTGATGCATTTAATAGATTTTATCTATGTATTTTGGGATACTTCCTATAAAAATAAGAAAATCAAATGCTTCTTAATGTATATTGTAGAACTGTTAAATAAAGTAGGAGTAATGAACACTGGTTAGCGAGAAAAACAAGTTTGGTTCAAACAAGCAGAGCTGTTTTTGTTCAGCTTTTGGCATGTTTGACATTTAATATTTCTCATTGGCATCAAAAATTGCAATGCTTACCAGTTGGTAAATTATTTGGCAAATTGCTAGTGGCCCCAGAGCAACCTCTAGAAAAATTTAGTCTTATGGGCAGGAAACAAGGTCACAAAATGCAAACATTTAGTTTCAGTCTGGAGCCCTGCTAATCATGATTAATCCATTCAGCAATGCCAAAATAAATGAGGCAGTGAATGTCTTAGTTTGCCAGGGGAAAAAGTTATTACTATTTAAAAACATCTGAAAAATCTGTAAAAAATTGACAATAAAAAAGCTTATTATGAAGCTATGTGAAGTGAGTAATTACACCAGGGGACAGATACAAGGACTAGCTTGTTCACCAAAGCAGAAAACAAATCTCATGATTTTGCCCCTTGTGTCAGCTAATATCTTTTAAATATTCAGCCATTGTTCCTTGCTCCATTAAGACATTAAAAGCTGAATTGAAGCCTTCGGAATTGTTCAATGTTCAAAAGTGCAGACGGCCAAGGGCTTCAATTGCCCTAAGGCACAGAAAAAAAAAAAAAAAGCCTGTCAAGAGAACAGATGTGCAAGGCATTGATAATGCATTTAGATGCGAAAATGGAAAAAAAAAAACAATCACAACTCTATAAATCTTTCACAAGGCTGCCATCTTGTTCCACTGACATTAAATCAAGAAAAGCGATGTATAACCTCTCAAATAACCAACTTAAGCCTCAGTGGACTTTTGTCATTCAATTATTTTGGAAAAAGGTCACATGCGAGCTATAGCTTGAGGCAACCAGCCTAATGTTGTACATACAATGGCAATACAACATATTACTGCAATCACTGTACAAACACACGCGCACACACGCGCGCACACACACACACACACACAAAAATGAAACAGTATATGAGGATTATAAAGGACCATGAAAACCCCACAGAAACCCCCCCTGACGGAATCGCGGGGGAAAACATGAAATAAACCCCATGTATCATGGAAACAAACACATATGACCCGTGCCGTGTGCGGTCTCACCCAGTCATTGGGTCTCACAGCTTGGCAGGTCTGCCTTGCCTTCGGAAAGCACGTGCTCTCATGAATAATCAAGAAGCAGGGTCTTCTTATGGGATAAGAAAACTATTTGCGCTAGGTTACCGATTTTGATCCCGCCCCAAAAATTATTTTAAACCCAGGGCCCGGTTTTTCTAAAGTAATCCACTAGGATTTTGGATAACAGATTGGATCAAATCTTGAAAATGGGTTTTTCCAAAAAAAAACAAAAAAAACGGATTACATAATCGGATTAGACCACGTAATCCAATCTTGGTTTTGATTCGGATCAAACCTTTAGTTTGGGTTTTTCAGACCTTTTTTTTAGGATTTGGATCACTTTGATCCAAAAAATCTGAATTAAACTGATCTCATTAGAAGGGTGGATTCAGCGTAGATTTCAAGCCCAAAATGTAATGAAAACTTTAAAAATGTATCAAATAATACTATATTTGGATCATGCAGCAGTATCTTACAAGATATCCTATTTATTCATAAGGTCTTAATTGTAAATGCTTATCCGTCAGGTGGGATTTAACGTATTCAGCCTTTCAGTATAGGCCTACAGCAAAGTGAAAAGAGTTTGACCTCATAACATAATCCCCCAAACAGCTGTCAAAATTGACCAAAAACAATAAATTTCATTCTGTCACTAATTAGTATATATATATATATATATATATATATATATATATATATATATACACACACACATATACACACACACACACACACACACACTCATCACAATGTACAAATATTTTTGTTTAGAATATTTATTAGTGATGCATGCAATGATAACAGAATAACCAAAAAAATGCAACGAATGGCATTCACTGATTTTTAAAATCATTTTCAACAATTGCAAAAAACGACTGAAAGGGCAGAAGCACAACTGACTCTGACCAAACTGCAGCAAACCCTAAAGGCTACGCTCAGACAAGCTGGTCTCTCCACATCAGATGACGAAGTCTGAAACTATTGTGGAGTTTTTGGCATTAAGTATTTTTTTAATTCAATACATCTATATTTGAAACTATTTTTAGTGTTTTTTTTTTTAAATGTGTGTGTTTTCTTTTCAAATAAAAATAAAGTTATATTGACCCCACACTGGCTAGTCTAATTGTTGCTCTTTTAAATATCTATAGTACTACATTGTGATTTCCTATCCTGTTTGAGCACTGGTTATCCAGATTTAGTGATCCTGAAAAGTTCCTATCCGGATCAGATTGATCCAATCTGATGTTGCTTTGAAAAACTGGCTCAAAAAGTAAGCTAGATTACGTGATCACGGATCGCAGAAAAAGGATTACTAAATCCGGATCAATTTTATCCGGATTAAACCTTTTGAAAAACTGGGCCCAGAAGACAACAAAAGCTCAAAATTATAGAGTTTTCCCTACAATTAAAGCTGACCGGTGCTAACATTGTCTTAACTGATGCTCAACACACACAAATCTGTAAAAAAAAAATTTAAATAAAAAGGTACTCCAGGGTGTCTTGAACCTTTAACCCACATTTTAAAAGAAATAAAAATATGCAAATATGCAGACTTTTATTTCCTATCAATACTAAAAGATGAAAGTTTTACATATGTATTCAATGGCTTTGCCAGAGGTGATGAAAATGCAACAATTTAACTGCAGAGAATCAGATGTACCCTGTGAAGAGACACACCTGTGTTTTGAAAAAACAAACAAACAGCAAACTTATTTTGTGCTAAAAATTATGTAAATTGTCTGCATTTCAATACATTTAAATGGTATGAAACTCATTGATGTTTCCTTGCCGGCGCTATTAAGTACCATAATGCAGAAACCACTTTTCATGCATTTTATGTCAAGCTAAAAGGCATTAAAAGTTCTGACATCTATGCATATTATAAATGCTTGTCCAGCTTATATGGAACAAGGTAATCTTTTTGTTCAGCAGTATTAAATCTTTGATATAAGAAAGTTTCAAACTGTTTCTCCCAGAAGGATATTAAAGTGATCCAGATTTTCAAATAGTGCCATCATTGTTATGATGATCATAGAGTGTTCTCTTTGTAGAGTCCATTGTGGAACAGACATGCAAATGGTATGAAAGACAAAAGAAAAGTCACAGATTTCCACTAGTAAAGACGTTTCAATTCATTCAGTCTTTCTGAAAATCAGATCTCCTGACCAGAAATAAATGAGACTGAAATAGATTGTAAAAATGTGATTTGCAGAGAGCATCAGCTAGACGAGACCTTGACCTTTAAATTCATTTGAATTCAACCTTTAATTTAACTGTAATATTGGTATTTTAATCAATTGCACAATAGCGAAAAGCAGTTTAAAATGCATTCATGCATGTAGGTGGGATCTAGATGGTCTGTTAAATTTCAAACTGAGCATCAGAATGGAGGAAAAAGGCACCATGCTGTGGCTAAAATCCCCTTGGCTGTTATAAATTCACTGTAACCCACAGCTTCACGGGGCTTGTTGCTTTTATAAAATGGCTATTCCACATGTATAGCAAGGCATCACAAAATAAAACCAATCAGAATCAATGACTGGATTTAAGGCTACATTTACACTAGTGCAAAATCTGTGATTGTGCCTGAGTGTTTTACATGCAAACAATATATGATAGCATTGCTAATCTGACATCTTAGCATACAGTTAAACAAATATATGATGGAAGAATGAAGGAAAAACCAATGAAGGAACGAAGGAGGAAGGATGGAAGGAAGTAAAGAAGGAAGGCAGGAAGGAAGGAAGGAAGGAAAGAATGAAGGAAGTAAAGAAGGAAGAAATGAAGGCAGGAAGGAAGGAATGAAGGTATGAAGAAATGAGGGAAGGAAAAAAGGAATGAAGGAAGGAAAAAAAATTGAAGGAAGGAGAAAGGAAGGAAGGAATGAAGGAGAAATGAAGGAATGAAGGAGAGAAGAAAAGAATGAAGGAAGGGATGAAGCAATGGATGGATGGACGGAAGGAAGGACGGAGGGAAGGAAGGAAGGAAGGAAGGAAGGGGGGAAGAAAGGGATGAATGAAGAAAAGAATGGATAAGGGAATGAAGGAAGGAATGAAGGAAGGAAGGAAGGAAGGAAGGAAGGAAGGCAGGAAAGAAGGAGGGGAGGAAGGAAGAAAGGAAGGCAGGAAGGAAGGTAGGAAGAAATGAGGGAAGGAAAGAAGGAATAAAGAAATGAATGAAGAAAGGAGTGAAGGAAAAAATAAATGAATGAAGGAAGGAAGAAAGGAAGGAATGAATAAAGGAGAAAAGAAAAGAATGAAGGAAGGAAGGGAAGAAGGAATAAGCAATGGATGGATGGACGGAAGGAAGGAAGGTAGGAAGGAAGGGGGAAGGAAGGAATGAATGAAGAAAATAATGTATGAATGAATGAAAGAAGGATGGAAGGAAGGATGGAAAGAAGGAAGGACAGAATGAAGGAAGGAAGGAAGTAAGGGAGGAAGGAAGGAAGAATGAAGGAGAGAAGGAAAGAATGAAGCAAAGGAATGAAGGAATAAACAATGGATGGATGGAAGGAAGGAATGAATAAAGGGTGAAAGAAAGGAAGGAAGAAAGGAAAGAGGAAACGAATGAAGGAAATAATAAAGGAAGGAATGATAGAAGGAAAGAATGAAGGAGAGAAGGAAAGAATGAACGAAGGAATGAAGGAATAAACAATAAATGGACGGAAGGAAAGAAGGAAGGAAGGAAGGACGGATGGAAGGAAAGAAGGAAGGAAGGAAGGAAGGAAGGACGGACGGACGGAAAGAAAAGAAGGAAGGAAGGACGGATGGAAGGAAAGAAGGAAGGAAAAACGGAAGGAAAGAAGAAATGCGAGAAGGAGGGAAGGAATGAAGGAGAGAAGTAAAGATTGAACGAAGGAAGGGATGAAGAAATAAGCAATGGATGGATGGATGGATGGATGGATGGATGGATGGAACGAACAAACGAAAATATTCAGTAATGCAAAGTAGCATTTGGCTGCTAGCTGATTATGAATTTTGTTTTATTTGTTTTGAATGAGAAATGCTTGTTTAGCTTTGCAGAAATGTGGCTAGATGTTGTTGACAATGAATGTGATGCGTTTCATTTAGTGTATAATATATTCATTATATGCACACATTTTCAGATATTCATCTTGTTCTTTTTCCTAGTTACTGATAAATAATCAAGGATGTGTAATGAATTCTCTTATAATTTCATTTTTTTTAAATAACTGAATACAGAAGTTTGTAGAAGAATCACATAGATGCCTTCCTTTTTCAGATTTGGGTCTTGTTCTTTTCACAATACAGCGAGCATTTAAAGGATTTGCTACCAACTTAAACAATAACAACATAGACCCAATCTCTCTCTCCTAACGTGTTATTAATACATTTTAAATAGGCTACATTTTTGGACAGAGGTCTTTTCTGAAACATAGCAAAAATGCCAGTATGGAGGGAGGTTGTTTTAATTTTAAACATTTTCATTGTAAACATGGTCTAAGTGACTTTGAATGAGCCAGATGCGCTAGTAGTAGCACTTTAAAATATGCTGATCAACTGGGATTTTCACCATCTCCATGGTTTCTAAAGAATGGCCTAAATAATGAAAAAAATCCAGTGAGCAGCGGTTCTTTGAGAAGAAAATGGCTTGTTGATGCCAGAGGTCAGAAGGGAATGACCACACCGGTCACTCCTGACAGCTAAGAACAAGAAACTGCGCCAACAATTCACATAGGCTCAACAAAATTGGACAACAGAAGATTGGCAAAAGGTTGCCTGAACATTCAGGTAGAATTTGGTATAAACAAGATAAAATCTCCAATCACCCTTGCCTTGTATCAATGGCTCAGACTGCTGGTGGTGTAAATGGGGAGGGTTCTTTGAAAACTGTGGGCACATTAGAATGAGTGGAACATCATTTAAACACCACAGCCACCCGAGTAAATTGCCATAAAAGGGAAAAAAGATGGTACTGTTATGCAAAAAATGAGCTGATATTTTTCAGACATTAAGGACCTCCTTTATTGTGTTTTGATAAAGTGTGTATTTTGAGTCAATTTCATAGTATATTTTATTGCCAGATTTCTACCTGTAATTATATTGCTGGACACTTGAAAAAATATTCATAGTATTAAGGTCTTTTGACTTTTGTAGGGCAATATCAGTGTTGACTTTGCCCATGCATCAGGACTTAAGGTCTTCAATAATAGATCCCTCAGATGAAATTTTGGCCCAACAAAATATCCAACCAACAACTCTACAGGGTTGACACTTTAATTTAAATGTCAAAGTCCATGACTTTTTACTGACTTTCACGGACTAAAAAGCTGAATTTCCAATTTCCATCTACTTAACAGAAAAACAGACCACTGTTGTGCTTCTATTCATAGAACAGTATTAAAATAATGTATGGACATAATGGCACAATATTAAAATAGTTTTAGCTTGAATACCGTTTTGCATGACTATAATAGCTACTATCATAGCATTAATTGATAATAAAAAATAAAAAGGTACAAAGTGCTCTGTCCTATTTGACAGCTTAATAGTAACTTGTGCGTTGGCGTGATGCAATTGCCTCTTAAAGGAACGGGAGATGAGACTCTGATTGTTTTAATGCACGTTATGCTCAAAAAACATCCACAACTCATTAAGAGAATAAGCACAACCCTGTTAAACCATATTTTTCCATCCCAAAAATAGCAAAAGTGGATTCAGACAAGCCCTTAATGTTTTTGCACCATGTGCTTTAGACTTTGTGCGTTGATTATTAAAATAGAGCCCCCAGTCTTTAAAGTAGCAATTTTAGAGTCAAAGCTTTTGAAATGTATAACATCCTGTCACGCTAGCCTTAGTTAACAGGTACAATAACCGTAACAATAGGTGTGAAATAGAATTTTCAGTTTCGGTTGAACTATTCCTTTTAGATGGCTTGGGCATGTGATAATGATGGAGCAAGACTGTATCCTAAAAAAAATATTTAAAATGAACACCACCAGGCAAAGAAAACCTGGGAGACCCTAAATAAAAGGCGTAGAACTGTGGTACAAAAGCTTCAAAAGATGAACATATTGTGTGGAGAGAAGCACAAAATGCTGGACAGCATGCGATGGAGAGACCTCACTGAAACCTTATTACCCACAGGGGATGAAGAGAAGTAAGTAATGTCCATACCTTTGTGCCAACAGTGTGCTCACAAAAGAAGCGCAGGTATAATTTTCACATCCTGCACCACGTTGTTTAAACAGCAAATGCATTTGCAGTATACTCAAAAAAATTACATCTGCTGGTTGTTCAAACTACTTATTTAAAATAAACTGAAACACAAGTACTGGGTTTTTTGGGTCAACATAATTGTTTTATGTTCAATCCATTTAAAGGGTCACGAAACACCAAAACACATTTTTTGAGATGTTGACAGTCATCCCATGAGATCCTTGAGTGTATTCCAGCGTAGAGAGTGGATGTCTGTACTTGCAAGTACATTGTAACGTCTCTGAGTGTGCAGCATTAATTCATGAGAAAAACTTGGTTCAAACCCATCAGCGTGCTCTGTTGTGAATGAGGTGCAACTTCATTAATATGCATGATAGCTTCGAAGACTGTTGTTACCTTTTACAGTGTTCAGACAGCAGAGAGACGCCACGTTGTGTTGCCAAAACAAGTGAAAGAAGAATAATTGTTTGGAGACATGGGTCATCAGTGTTGTGTTTAATAAATGTGCTGCAATGAAGGTTTTGTTTTCATTTCTCTGCTATGAGAGCACAGCTGGACTCACGTGTGGAATACAATGCACGCAACACATGACAGAAATATGTTTGTATGGATATCTATGTAAACACAGTCACTGTCTTTCTCCCCTGCGTCTGTGTGTTTGTTTTGCCTCTGTGAAAATCAGCACGTGCCCAAACGGAAACTCCCATTTTTATGCAAAGTCTTCCCTCTTTCCCTCCCCCAACACTCCCACCTAAACAGAGCTGGACACACCCACTTTCATGAGTTTTTCCAAACTAGAGGTGTGAAAACACCCTGCTGATACAGGGGGGTTTAGTGGCCCTTTAATTCCTTCCACAAATTGATTGTGTCAAACTCAGCATTGTTTTTTACAGTGCACAACATGGAAGAAATTATTTATTTTTTTTACTGATTGAAGTAAATTAAACATAAAAGAATTAAGTTGTACTTAAAATGCCTCACAAATTTAGTTGTTTCTGCTTATTTTAAATAAGAAGTTTGAACAAACAGCAAAAATCTTTTTTTTTTTCAGAGTGTACAGTATGTGTCTTTGTTTTAGGGTCAAAGTTAGATTTTTTGGTGGTGGGTGGGGGTATTGGGGTCCCCAGTGCTTGTTTTTTTCTGTTTATTTTGAGCAGGCAGAAGTGTTTTGTCACAATCCACTGCAGAACTGCTACTTGTGATGCAAAAGTACTAAACTAAACAGAATAATGAAAAATAAAACTTCATAATAAGACTGCCTTTTAAGCATTCAAAGGTTGAGTCCAACTATTTCCTAACAACAGAAAAGCAGTAATCGTGCATAACATAAGTAAGCTTCCAAACTGAAATATCTTTGAATGAAAATGCTCTGCTGGAGGTCCATGAAAATGGACTGAAGGTCCATTTATAACAGCAGGTGCAGTGCACCAACAACTGTTCAGTCTTGTGCATGTGTGTACAGAAAGAATTCACGTGAGCACGAGAAGAGACAGTTTATTTAATTTTATTTCCATAGTTTTTCTATGTAAATGCAGTTGACAGATGTGCATGACCACTCGCCTGTCCTGTAGCACCTCACACATGAGTGGCGCTCATTAATGTCAATTACATAGCAGTGGACCAATCGGAGGGACATGCTTGCAAACTTCTGTGTACCAAGCTGACATGACAACGGCAACATGGCATAACTATTTTGGAGCGCTGCATTTCACGTTTCGGGACCAAGCTGCTAAGTTGTTGCACTGCAGTGGTCTTTTCTGTCTAACTCCAGTGACTGCACATCTGGAATGACTGTATTCATCATGGGAGTCCATGAAACCAAAAATTCACCTCCATACCATAATGGTTTGGGATGAATACATATACGATACACCCCAATTTGCACCAATTTGTGCAACCATGGGTATGCTGGTTTAAAAAAAAGAGGTATGCTATGGTGCATTCTTATTTCAAAGTAAATAAAATTATCATGCCACTGACCAAGTAAAAGCTGGTCTAAAGCCAATAAATCCTTTTTGGGGCGTTTTTTTTAAGAGTGTGTTACTGTAGTTATAGGCTGGTCCAAAATGTACTCATTAAGAAAATAAGGACAACCCCATTTAGACAATGCACTGGGCACAGACTTTTTTCCATCCTTAAAATATCAAAAGCGGATTTAGATACCATGTGCTTAATACAGTAGATCTCAATTTTAGTCCTCAGGCCCCCCTGCCTTGCACATTTTGTATGGCTGTGTCCGAAATTGCATACTTTCTTGCTATATAGTACGCTAAAAACTGTATGCAAGCTGAGTAGTATGTCTAAATTTATAGAATTCGAAAAACAGTAGGCGAGAAGTACCTTGATGACCTACTACTTCCAGTGAGATTCTGAAGTGCATATTCGATGAATGCTATGCTACGCTATCCCATGATGCACTGTGAGAGAATTCGTGAATAGGAGTGAAGCAAAGCAACTGATGTGGGTTGGTCACGTGATGCTGACAAAATGGCGAATGTAGTAAGTCCTAGTTCAATTCATACTACTCACATTCATACTTGAAGCCCAGCAGTCAATTAGTATTAATAATTGTATTTGTTTTGTTATTTGTTTATTGTATAATGGATGTTTTGTTTCTGAATTTATGCACGTATATCTAATTTAAAGGTTTTACGTGTTGTGCTGTAATGGAAGTGGTTGTAAGGTGACCGGAAATTAATATCCCGGAAGGTATATGAAGGGAGCGGAAGAGCATCGTGGGGTAGATGTCATTGGGGTGAATGTTGGCGAGAGAGAGATTATTTGCTCGGCTATTTGTCGAATAGAGAACTGACGAAAGCTTATGACGTCTATGATCCTGTGAGGATAGCAATTTCCTACTTGAGTATCACCAGTCTATTTGTTGCACTGTTTACTAAACACAGTGTTAGCCGCTAAGGCGGAGATCCGGGAGTTTGCATCTGTAGACCGCAATTGAGTATCGGCAACAAACCCGGCATACCAGATAGCGCCCTGAGAAACCAGGATATCTCAGTGGCTCCTCTGGCACCGCTGGATGCGACACCCCCTGCCGACTCTCTCCTATTCCTCAATGAACCATAACTCTGGTTCTAGAGTATTCCCTGCTCCGGTAAGAGCAAACTGTTGTTTATTTGCCCTTTGGCCGAAGGGGCAGTTGTGTTTTATGCCACAATGAACACAAACACAGGCCTGAAACAGGGTTTATTTATTTCTCTATTCATTTTATATGGACAATTTTTCATCTTTACAAAATAAACTGTTGATTTGGATGTTCATTTGAGTTTTGAAAAAAGGAAAACAAAAAGCTTTATTTTGAAACAAACCTTTATTCCTTTTGTTTGTATACATTTGTTTGCTTTATTGTATTTAAGTAAATTTGGAAAGGTAATTTTGTACCAGATTGCTTGTGTTTAATATTTATATTAATTGGTATCATGCTATGAGTTTCTTTTTAGGGTTAAAATACAATTTACAGTGATCTAATTAATACGAATTCAGGGTCCTTCCCATAAAATAGGAAGAGGGCACTACATACTGTATAGAACATACTTTTTTTAACAGTCAAGTAGTACATTTAAATTCAAATCCAGTACCTACTGAGTAACAGGCGATTTAGAAAGCAGCCTATAGCTGCGTTAAAAATCGCATACTTATGCACTATTCTACGCCATTTTGTAGTATAGTGTAAGTAGCGTGTTCACACTGAAAACTCTTTAATCGGTGCACTCATTTAACCGGTAAAATGAAGTGTGGAATGATAGACACTTCACGCACTCAACAACAACAGCTTTGCTCAAGTAGCAGAAGGGGCGGAGCTATCGGGCTCACATGTTGGATATCTTTATTTATTTTGGATTATGAAAGCAAAATTCTCCTACAAGAGTGATTATAGCGCCTCCCAATGGTGAATGCAGTTATACTCATGGCAGATATTATTTGGTAGTTTGGGCATGTATTTCCCAAATTTAGCAACCGTCAAATGTCATCTGGGAATCGGTTTGAATTTCTGCTTCCATTTGGGATGACACTACATACATATACTATGCTGTTGAGTGTGTGAGTGCATAAGTACATAGTGCATGAGTGCATAGTGTGCCATTTGGGACGTAGCTTATGTCTTCCTTAGTTAACACACCTGATTCAGATCATCAACTTGTTAACAAAGAGAGGGGGGGGCTGGAGTTTACGAGGAATTGAAAACCACTGCCTTAGAACATTGAAATAGAGCCCACCATGTGACAAACCTCAAACAATAACTATGTTCAACTATGCAAACACAGTGGCTTGATACTTGTGTTTTAGGCTTAAAACAGCAATAGCAATCTGTTTCCACATAATATGTAAAATTCCTACAGATTCTGCCTTTCTCCACAGCCATATTTATTTGAGCGACGCTTCTAAAAGTTTAGTGCTTAAAGAAAACAAGATCATATCTGCCTCTGAGGGCTTGTTATGAAATACAGAAGCCGCTCCATTTCCAGCATCTCTCATGGGCACTGATCTTTGCTAAAGGCTTGTGGCTATGACTCTTTGACAGCCAATAAACACTACTAACAGGCTGAGCATCTAGGCCAAGTTTTTTTTTTTCTCAATGAAAAAACATGAGGAGATTCAGTCCAAGAAGCAGATGGTGTGTTCTTTGATTAGATGAAATCCAGACAATCTATAGCATGGAACGCATGCAGTAGCAACAAACATTCACAAGCATGAAAAAGTGCACATTCAGCAGACAAACTAATGTTACTGACAGTCAAGAAATATTCTTCCATCTTCTGGACAAAAATACATATCCGTCAAAGGGTTGTTAAAATGTCCATGAGGGAGGAAGTCAAATTTGGCTTGAGAAAATCTATGGGCTTTTGCTGCTGGGGTCAACAAAAAAAATGACAATCCGCTGAGTTTTCTACTGCGGGGCCTGATAAAACTGGGGGTGGAAGGAGGGACAATTCCAGCACTGTCAAGATCATCAACCGCTGCCATCAGTAACAGTGAAATAACTCACCACAGAAACATATTTCTTTAAAAAAAAGCAATGAGTTCCCTGCCACTGTGAACTGCTGTAAGTAAAGCAAACAGGCTCAGGCGTCAGCCTGATGGCATTTCACACATGCACCAGTGCTAACCACACAAACAGGTAGGAAATTTCCTTGGTTTATTAAAACCATTGCAACGATCTGGCATTTAAAAGGCAAACCTCCAGCCTTAAGTCTACTAATTATGGGGTTTCTCTTGTGTATGTGTGTGAATATACACAGTGACCTCATCCTCTAGAGTAGGAGTATTTACACCACTAATGAAGCTCTGCTGTCACAAATAGAGAAGTTCATTACATTTCTGAAAATCTTATTAAGCCAAGTGTCAAAATTTCCATTATGGGCTCTCTAACCCCCGTGCAGGATATAAGAAAAGTCGGTGAACTCTGTGACTCTGTATGTCTGAAGCACAGCATAAATATTTGAGGCACCACCGCAACCCGCTAAACAGCGCCATTGAAGTGACATTATATATTACAGTAAACATCAAATGTGTTCTTAAAGGTGCCCTATAATTTAAAATCTGGGTATACCAAGGCATAGTAGAATAACAATCTGTATATGGAAATGGACATACTGTGAGCCTTAGACACCACTGTTTCCTCATATTCATGTACATTCTACGAGTGTAAAACCCCGGAGGATAACGTGCCAATCAGAAGACAAAACAAACTGTGACGAGACTCAAGGGCCATGCCCTCCACATTTGCATGTATGCCTAATTTGGGTCGTTCATCCGGACCTGACTATGTCATCAAGCTCTGAGATAATAAAAAAAGCTCTGAGATCATTAATATGTACGCCTCATGCTGCGTTTGATAAGCAACACATTTTTTTTTTGAGAGTCAACAACAATAATTTTCCTCCCTTAGTTATTTTAAAGCATGTATTTCACTTATTATGTATTTGATACTTTTGTTTTGAAAACGCGAGAGCCAAATTGTTTACTGTTCATTACTGGGTTGTTGCTAGATCGATTACAGTTGTGGTTAATTAACAAGACGTATTTATATTGTTTATTAAATTTCCCATTTATTGTATTTTATTAACATCTACCCCCACCTCAACCATCAAAGTAACGTTAAAATATTAATATTGTTATATAGTTTAATAAATAATGCTTATATAATGATGTGCATATCGCACTTCCGACCAGCCGCGTATCCGCATTACTGGGCCATCATAGCACAAGAAATGTTTCAAACCTTGTGTCAAACTCGCTTTAGGAGGCAAAATGCAAGATTTACAGATTATACATTTATTCATCTCCACTCTGAAGAGGCACGAGGTATGTTTAGTTACATATTTCGTTAACTTATCATGTTTATTGTGAAATTTGATTTTAACAAACACGCGTAGACTGCTAAATCGTGTTAAATCACTCTGCTCAAATGACATCTGTTCATGCAGAAGTTGATATTAATTCTTGGCTGTTTTTTTTTTTTTACTATAGCTTTAAAATACAATGCCATACGTCTCTATCACTCTCATTTTGTGACTCTGATTGGGTTTATATTTGTCCGTGTCCAGCATACATTACGTAGTGTGGGTGTACAGTATGTCTGTAAGAGCGACACGTCAGAGCGGAGCTCATTAATATTCACAACAAGCCATATATAGTCAATCATGGACCTTCTGATTCTATGGGTATTTTAGAGAGCAAAAATTGCATGGGTATGTACAGGGATTATATGTGTATGTTATAGAGTAATATACGAGCTTATAAAATCTTTTTTTTTTGTTTTTTTTTACTGAAGCTCTAAACCTACTATGTAGATATCATAGAACAATTTACTTATTAAACCAAAGCAGTATATAGCATTTTTCATACACGGTTAAACAGAAACAATTCCTCATGTACTTTTTCTTGACAATAGCAAAACTGCTTGGACTAGCATACATAATACAAATTTTTAGGTATTTTTTAAACACTAATAAGGGCGTTTACAATGAAAGCAAACACAACCAAACGATCAACATTAAAATATACCCCATTTTAACAATAAACTGTAAATATAACAGAGTTCACAGAAGGTCCTTGAATGTAGCTTTTAGAAATGAATAAGGTCTGGATGAGCTGGAAAACAGACTGGAAAATGAAGCTTAAAAGCGCATGAAATGAAAAAGGAAAGAAGGTACCAGCTTTGACGCATGAGATAATAATATAGAAAAATGAGAATCTATTAGTATAGCTACAAATAAAAAAAAATTGGTTGAATACCTCTATTGTAAGATAATATCTGATAATTATACGTTTTTAGGTTCAACATGATAAAAGCTTGAATGGTTGGCTGTAATTATTATTCTATACTGTTATATTTTGATTCATTTGTTTTCTGCCTGTTGAGACTGCATTTTTTTTACATTGTTAATATTATACTACACTCAAATGACTTTTTCTGTTTGTTCAAACTATTTATTTAAAATGAGTTGAAACAACAAAATTCTTACATTTTTTGGGGGACAACTTAATTGTTTATTTTTTAATCGATTTAAATGTGTAAAAACGATTAAGTTACAGTAACTTACTTGATTTGTATTGGGATAACATCAAGAAATTGTGTAGAAATCTGCATTATTTTTTTACAGTCTATCGTTTGTTCAGAATCTCTGAAGAAATAAATAACGACAAATAAAGATATGCTTGTACAACTTATCAGCTCAAATAGTACATATTAAAATAGCTTAGCTTTAATTGAATATTTAATGTATGTGATTTAACAATTTAATGTTGTGCTTTTAAATCCTCTTTCCATAGTAAAAACTCAATTAGTGAGTGGTATTTATTCAGAACAAAGTTGTTTTACAGTTCAGACAAGGATTGATTTAGGTTGAACAAAGCTTTTGTAATGAAGATGTAACTGCTATCACTGTGCAGCGAGTTCCATTGTACAAGGAAAACTTCAGAATAATGTCATGCAGTTCAATCACTACATCGTGTGAACATCACACAGCATATGTTTATGTCTGAGCACACTTTAGGAAGAGAGATAATGCAATAAAAGTGTTCACAAGCTTGCTTACTGCAATTAAAATCAGCATATGTCGCATAGTTGAATATAGTTATGATTGCTATGACTATGAGCTTAATCATATCAGTTTGACTAAATGAGGTGATTTAATTGCAATATTGCCAAAAATCGGAACATATAGATATGCATGTACAGCACTCTATACTACTTTTTTGTATACAACAAGACACCATATTAGTATTAAATATTAGCACATTAAGTTTGATATTTTGTAAAACAATAATAGGTAAAGGTAAAATAAGAACAGGTTAGGCTTTTAATACCGCATTAGGGCTGATTAATTCTCAGCATTTACAGTACTTATTTACCTTAATAAACCTAAAAGTGCACCTAACGCCCCATTCACACGGGGCATCAGCATTACGCCTCCCATTCAATTGAATGGGTGACATCAAGTGTTGCCAAACGGAAATGTGGGTCCATCGGCACTGCTTCAGCAACGTTGCTCGATGCAGAAATTGGGAATTTCTCAACTTTCCAAGCGCCAATGGCGAAGCGTCAGCCAATCCGATTACTTTATGCAAATATCCAAGCTTAGACTGTAGCCGATTGTAAACTAATTTTATTGGCTGATGCTGCTATGACTATCGGATCAGCCCCAACATCAGACACGCCCTCCGTCAAGTGTTGACGATGAAGCTCTGTGTGAATCGGGTGTAAGAAAGCAAGTAAATAGTCGGATAAATCAGATAGTCGGTAATAAATCTCTTAAATTAGCTCTAGTACATGCAACATTTATAACAATGAAAATGTAAAATTGAGCATTTTCAAAATTAGTTGTATTAATCAACATTATTCCACATTATTCCTCATATTCATAATTTTAGCTGTGAATATAGGCAAAATTTCACTTCAAGACGACCAGACTGCTGACTTGATCTTATAGCAGTCCTGAAGACAAATGTGTTTTTGCAGTCTCATTATAAATACATGATCTTACCGGCAAGGTATGTTGCTATAACTGTCCATATCCGATGATAATAAATGCTTTATTAGCACAAATTTCTACAGATTTGTAAGCTCATCAAAAGTGAGCACCATTTATAATGGCTTTGTAAACCCCTTATAATGGAATTGTCCATTATAAGGCTTAGTTATTTTCTAAACGGAAAGCAAAGGAACGATTAAGTAATAAAAAAATAAATAAAATAAAAACATGTTTTTATTAATTTCAAGACATTGAACAATACAATTTATAACAAATAAAATATTTGCAATCTTTTCTAAAAATAAAATTACAGTACAATTTAACAATTGCTGAATAACAGGAGTGTCAAAAAACAACAACAATACAATTATTTAACAATATATCAATACAATAAAACATTTCAATGTTATTCATCAATGTTTAAACTGTAGAGTACAATTAACTGCCATCAACAGAACCGAGACTTTAATTGTCATTTATGAAAGATTTATAAAGCATAAATACTCATTGAATAAAGGTTAAGGTTGATTTAAAGCTAAACATTTAAAAATGTATTTAGCTGTTTTTTGTACACTATAATCTAGGGCTGCACAATATTGGAAAAATTGATATTGCGATATTTTATTTTTCTGCAATAAACATTTCTATACAAGTACGTTTTCACAAGGGGGAGTCTAACAGTATTCAGGTACAGAAATGAAATGATTGCAATGCAAAAATTGTTAGATTGTTAAATATCGTTTTGTTTTAAAATTCAGATGAAATAAGACAAAATGAAAAGTTTTTCCTGAAAACAAGCACAATTATCTGCCAGTATTGTAAAATAAATAATCTTGCTTTCGCTTTGAAATATAAAAAATTATATATAAAAATAAATATAAAATAATATAAAAATTCTAAGTAATAAAAACTTTTGTTCGTTGTTGTTGCATAAATTGTATAAACTCTATACAAATACAGTGATTAAATACAATTCTGTAGCACCTGCTTAACTATAATTCTGACTTAACATTGCATATCTTTGTGATGTGACTATTGCGGATGAGCACATTGCGATATCGATGCTGAAAAGATATATTGTGCAGCCCTACTAAGATCTACAATCCACATACAGGCAAAAAGCACTTCAAGAATGTGCAGACTGCTGATCGGATCTTATTTTTAGCACACTAGGCGTACAAGTAAGCACTTCCAGGTTTCAATTACCATATCATCTACATAATTGCCTGATGCCTATGTTTAGATTTCACTCTATTAGCACCAAATTCATCAAACATACCAATAATATCACGCATCCTTACCTAAAACTAAAATCAAGTCTGATTTGATGTGGTTAACTACTTCAAAATACAAGTAGCTCTTTTTTTTTTACACTAGCAATGTAATCACAGAGTAACCAATTTCGATGTAAAAGCTTGATGTAAAACTAAATCCACTTCACTGTAACAGGAAGCAAATGGCAGCGGCACAGTAAAGCAGCTGGACATCACAGACTCAGTGAGAAAGAGACAGTAGAGTAAGTCAGCGGGAGGGCCGTGGCAGGAGTCTCTCATCCCAGACCCCAGCAGGTGAAGCGCTGCGAGCAGTGAGAGATGAGGAAAGTGAGCTGTTTGGCGCACAGCGAGGGATCTGCTCCCCTGTCGAACGCCGCTAAGAACACAGACTTACAACAGATGATGAGATTTCATCACCCAGGCAGATAAGCTGGCCGAACGGTGCTGGCTTAGAACGACAACCTGAAACTTTTCTCTTTTTTTTTCTTTTATACTTTCTGTCTCAGCAAGTTTTTCTTTTTTACTTCTCAGAGGTGCCACTTCCTATTTGTAAAAGCACTACTGCTAAGAGTATAAGACTTCAGCGCAGAAATATCAAGACAGTGAGATGTAACTGGGGATGTCATAATGCTGAAATGCAGTTCATATCAATGCAAGTGCAACTTAAGTGTCTGAAGGCATGACATTTACAAGTTTTGATGCAACGGCAAAAACTCCAGCTAATTAAAATTCTATCAATAATCAGCTTTTGTTCACTCAAAAATTACAATGAAGGCATTAGTTACACATCCTGCTGTTGGTCTTGTGTTGTTGGGCTAATACAGTTTAATAAAGGATTTTTGTTAAATAACATACACTGACCGGCCACTTTATTAGGTACACCTTACTAGTATTGGGTTTGACTGCCTTAATCCTTCGTGGCATAGATTCAACAAGGTACTGGAAATATTCCTCAGAGAATTTGCTCCATGTTGACATGAAAGCATCACGCAGTTGCTGCAGATTTGTCGGCTGCTCATCCATGATGCGAATTTCTTGTTCCACCACATCCCAAAGGTGCTCTATTGGATTGAGATCTGGTGACTGTGGAGGCCGTTTGAGTACGGCGAACTAATTGTTATGTTCAAGAAACCAGTCTGAAATAATTCGCACTTTATGACATGGCTGGAAGTTATCCTGGTCATAAAGGGATGGACATGGTCAGCAAGAATACTCAGGTAGGCTGTGGCATTGACATGATGCCCAAATATCCCCTACACCATTAAACCACCACCACCAGTCTGACGTGTTGATACAAGGCAGGTTGGATCCATGCTTTCATGTTATTGACGCAAAATTCTGACAAACCGAACGTCACAGCAGAAATCAAGACTCATCGGACCAGGCAACATTTTTTGGTGAGCCTGTGGAAATTTTAGCCTCAGTTTCCTGTTCTTAGCTGACAGGAGTGGCACCCGGTGTGGTCTTCTGCTGCTGTAGTTCATCCGCCTCAAGGTTGGATGTGTTGTGAGTTACTTGAGTTGCTGTTGCCTTTCAATCTGCTTGAACCAGTCTAGCCTCCTCTGACCTCTGGCATCAACAAGGCATTTGTGCCCACAAAACTGCCGCTCACTGTGTGTAAATATATATATATATATATATATATATAAATTTTTTTTCAGACAATTCTCTATAAACCCTAGAGATTGTGGTTGTGCTTGAAAATCCCAGTAGATCAGCAGTTTCTAAACTACTCAGACCAGCCCGTCTGTCACCAACAACCATGCAACATTTAAAGTAACATAAATCACCTTTCTTCCCCATTTTAATGCTCGGTTTTAACTGCAGCAGATCGTCTGGACCATGTCTACATGCCTAAATGCATTGAGTTGCTGCCATGTGATTGGCTGATTAGAAATGTGTGTTAACAAGCAGCTGGACTGGAGTACCTAATAAAGTGGAATGGCATGTCACACAAATTTGTTGTTGATCGGTTCAAGGTTATTTAGACATTTATAAAGTTGAAGACATCAACAATTAGAGGAAAATTTAATGAACATATAGTCTCCAATAGTAAAAATGTCTCGAGAAATGTTTATTATAGCAATAATAAGCTAATAATAACGTAATGACAAGTGACATGCTGTTTAGAAGCTGTTCTACAGACATCTTTCCACAGTTAAAACCAACTGCATTCACACATGCACACACACATTAATGTGCAAGCACACGCACACTTTTCCTTTTTACACCGACTTGTGACATTACAATGAATTACAAAGCATTAATATCTTTCTATATTTCAAAATGATCACTAATTAGTTCAGCTGAATTATAGACACTCTTTCATAAGAATTATGCATGCTCACTTCAGACAGATACACACACATAAAAAAAAGAGTTTTGGTAAGCCTTTGGTAAGGTCACAATTCACATTATTAACAAAACATTAACAAAGATTGCTAGCTCACTAAACAACTAATAAGCTGCTTATCAATTGTTAGTAAGGTGGGTTTAGGTTTTGGGTAGGATTAGGGATGTAGAATAAGTCCAAACCTTACAAATACTAATAAACACTTAATATCTTAATAATAGACGGGTAATGATCCAGCAGTTAATAGCATGAATTGTGACCTAAACTAAAGAGTTACCACTTAAAAAAAATAAAATTGTAGTTCCAATGACAGGGTTCATACTTTAAGCCAAAAATCTAATTCCTTAACTTTCAGTGACTAAAAGGCTAAATTTGCTTGACATCCACCCAAAAAAATTGTTGCTGTGCTTTGCATAATATTAAAAGGGTTATAGTTTAAATATAATTTTGCAGCATTTTAATAGTCTTTATGAGAACAACAATCGATAATTTCCCTCAGATTTAAAAAATATATATAATATTGGAGGTACTTACTGTTTGCATGGCAGTGAAGTGCTCCCTTACCATTATTTGATAGCTTGATAATACTTTACATTTATTTTTTCTGTAGTCTACTTTAACACTCAGTCTTTGAAGAGGAAATTTGAAGGTATTTTGAAGCCAAAGCTCCTAAAATATATATTATCCTGACATGTTAGCCTTAATTAACAGATACAGTTTGGTGACAACGTTTGACTTAGATGATTGCCAGTTGATGGTCGTGAAAGGAATAAAATATAGCTGAAATAGGCATGGCATGAAACAATGTAATAGAAACACATGGCATAGAAAAATGATATATTGATAAATTGAAACAAAAATGTAATGTGACAAACAAAAATCCCTGGTATTCCAAGACTTGAACAAAAATGTAAAAATAACAACTCTCTGACTTGAAATGTCCAGAACAGACCTTCAAAAATTCCATTATATTTCACAAAATTCCATGACCCTCCACCACTAACTGAACTGACTCAATACTGTACAAAGACTGTCCCTGCTACAAATCTGACCAAAAAAGATACCAGAGAATCAGCACTTTCACTATCTCTAGATAACGCCAACTTAATTCCAGTCAGAGGTCACCCTCATTCCATTCCATAGTGAGAAATCTTTTTTTTTTTCTTAACTAGCTCCCGAAGAATGGATGAAAGAGACAGAGTCTTAACAGGCCCTCGTGCTAATATTACCATCAGCACCTGAAAGAGAAGAGGACAGGAGAAATGAGCATGCAAATGGAAAAATCGCTTCAATCAGCTGCCCCCTTTGCATTTCAATGCGCCGGCAGATGCTTTAATGAAATGCTTTCTCTTATTCTCTCTCTCGTAGCGACCTCCAGCATCCCTCGACTACGCATCTTCCTGAGGTTATTAGAGGTGTTGGCCTTACGCTTGAACGGCTCCTCTCCAGCGAACACTTCTGCGTGACATTTCCCAGAGGCTAGGAGGCGGTGATGCAAGCATATTTAATTACAGCACCCCAATCAAAACCGTTAATTATCTAATTGTAATACGACCCCGGGGAAGCAAAAACCAGCAATTTCTGCATCGCCTCAGTCACTCTGAAAACCATCATATTCCCGTTTCAGAAACAGTTCTATTACAACCCAAAATAACATTTAAGTGAATTAAAGAGAGACGAGCGCTAAGGGATCTGACTGAGCAGAATAAAGAGCTCAATAACTACACACCAAAATATTAAATTGCCTTCAGCTCCATTAATTGAATTACAGCATTAGAAATGAAAGAGCTGTGTGATAAATAAACTGCTGATTGACAATCAATCTGAGTTGAAATTTAAAAAAAAAAGCCCATTCCATTACAGGATTGAGGTCAACTTAGTTAATATTCAGCTGACAAGATCTAAGAATGTTGAATAGGATGAATTAAGTTCTGCTCTGGAAATTCAACAGGAAAAAAAAAAAAATCAGCTTTAGGCTGCTCTGTATTAAAGGGATCGTTCAACCAAAAATGAAAATTAGAATCATCATTTACTCGCCCTTCACTTGCTCAAAACCTTATTTGAGTTTCTGTTGAACACAGAAGTTAACATTTTGAAGAATCCTGGTTGCTTGGGGCCCAATGGCTTACATAAAGAATCTTGCAAAAAAATTTATTTTGGTTCTAGTAAAGATTTAAAACCACAGGAGGGAGAATAAACAATGAGGTAATTTTTCTATTTGGGGTAAACTATCACTTTAAAAAGAATCTTAAAACCTAAAGGAATATTGTTATCTATTATTAATTATTCACATATATTTTCCTTTTTATGCACAACAAAAATCATATGCAGGTAACAAACAAAAAAAACATTTTAGGGTCTATTTGGTCTATTTTGTCCCTTTTTTCTCTTGGATGAAAAATGCCCCTCAAAAATGAATGAAAGTTAAAACAAGCACAGACTTCTACAGTTCCTGGATAAGTCTCCAGCTTCTGGGCACTTGATGTGCAGTTTTGTTATGTCAAATGCTGAGGTCAGAGAACCTTTATTTTATTTCAATGTCAAATGTTTTATTAGAATATAGCACAGATTGTGCTTCAAACATGTTCTTACATTAGTTAATTTTGTAATAATATAAATGAAAGTCAGTCCATGTATGTAAATTGCTCAGGTTAAGAGTCACTGTATTTTAATGTCATTGTTAAGAGTACACAGATTGCACTTTAAATGTGTTCTATGCTGCACTTAAAGATGAGGTTAGATGTTTTGTCATTATTAATGTTAAAATGTTTACAAAATTAACATTAAAACTGATTACAGAATCTTTGTGCACCCAGTTGTTTGTTTCCAACGTTTATTACAGCTGCCATATACAAATACCTCTCTTTCCTTATTAATTAAAGTTATGGCAATGCTAACTAATTATGTCAATTGGATTGAATAGCATTTTTTCTAAATTAATGTAACAGAGATAATGATTTAATTAAAATCAAAAAGTTTATATATTTTTTTAAATGATACTTATTTTAAATTAACTAAGGATTATTTGGTCAATGTACTGATCTGTCACAAGAGTTAAACTCAAATGTTTTGCTTTATATTGTAGACTCTACTTAATTTTTTAGCATACAGTAAAATAAATAATACAGATTTTTACCAAATCAAAATAACAAGAAGTTTACTAATCTTACAAAAAGTAGTTGGAAAACGTTGCCTTAATTTTGTTTCTAAGTGTTGAGTTGAATCTAAGTAACAGTTTTTACAGTGTTGCTTGGACCCATTGACTTACATAAGGGATCTTGCAAAAAAGTCTTTGGGTTAAACAGAACAAAGAATCTAATAAAGATTTAAAACCACAGGAGGGGGAAAAACAATGAGGTAATTTTCATTTTTGGGTGAACTATCCCTTTAAAAAGAATCTTAAAACATAAATGAATAGTTCATTAAAAACTGAAAAATCTAGTATTAATTATTCACATTGATTATCCATTTATGCGGAACAAAAATCATATGCATGTAACAAAAAAAAGCATAAAGGATATCTAAGTAGCATTTAGGGTCTTTTTAGATTTGGCATTTTTAATTTGATTAAATCGAGCTCTGGTGCAATTACTCTACTAATTTGAGTGAAGTGTGAAGACTAAATAAGTGGACAGAAATTTTGAAAATACAGATATCTGTTCTCTTCCAAATGAACTCTAGAGCAGTTTGACTGAAATTAATGCAACAGGGAATAAAGACATCTAACAACAAAAATGTACAGTCCATAATATAATAAACTCGCTGGTTGGAGCTTCGGCTGGGTCAGTTGGCATTTCTGTGTGGAGTTTGCATGTTCTCCCGTGTTCGAGTGGGTTTCCTCTAGGTGCTCCGGTTTCCCCCATAAGTCCAAAAAACATTCGGTACAGGTGAGTTGGGTAAGCTAAATTGTCTGTAGTGTGTGTTAATGAGTGTGTATGGATGTTTCCCAGTGATGGGTTGCGATAGGAAGGGCATTCGCTGCGTAAAACATATACTGAATTAGTTCTATAATAATCTAATTTAGATTAATAAAGGGACTAAGCCGAAAAGAAATTATGAGTTTAACTAATCCAGATCAAAATAAGCATGTTATTATCCCTAGTTTTTCATGATTTTTTTTGTGATATGTTTTGCAATAAAACTGACTGCTTTTGTAGTAATTCCCAAAAATTTGTGGAAAATTTTTATTTGCCATATTATGTAGCCTACTATGTTAGATGTGCAATTTTCATGACACAAATTATAAAAATAAAGCTTCTTTATTTTGGCCTCTTGTCAAGACAAGATCTAAAACGGTAGAGATTATGCCAAAGGAAGGTTGTAAAACTATTTATTTTTACCGATTGTCAGATATCACTCCATGGATCACTTGACAACATGTACCTTGCTCAGGACATGCTTTAGGGCTTCCCTTACTGTAATACACCTAAAACACGGTTTGCCGTATAATTCAATGGCAGGAAAGCATTTTCTCTCATCAACAACAGGGAAAGAGTTAAACAAAATCATTTATCGATTTGACGCACATCATAAAACCAGCCATACATGTAAAGCAAAAATACTGTTCTTTAATTCGGTCATGTCCAGCGGCCGTCATCCATGAACCAATCTCCATCCTTGTAAGCTTCTTGCTTATTTGCTTCGTTAGTTAGATGTTTGCTCCCACATTATTTGCAGTCTGAGGTGCGTCAAATGCATGAATTCGCGCCAAGTAATTCACTCGATTGACACCATAGGATGTCTCGCATGTAAATCACTCTAACTTGACGCTTCATCTACGCCTGCTTACTGTATATGCTGCAAAACAATTTACCCTCACTTTCATGTAATGTAGTGATTGTGAGGGCGCAGGTGAGATGTCATTATTCGAGAGACACTCAAATACATCCCGTGCGCTGTGTATGCAACATCTATAAGTCATGTAAAACAATTCATTGCAAACCGAAATAAATATAAATTGATTATATGCTTTATAATTGGATTTTTTATAAGATTATTTAAATTTTTTGCAATTATTTTGTGTTTAAATTAAGAATTTATTTAAAAATTTATTTTTAAATAAATTCAATTTCTTTATTCATTTAAAAAAATTCTTATGAAATACGAAAAATCGTAAAAAAAAACAGAGGATCTTTCAATCATAAATATATCTGTTGAGATCTGTTGATGAAGGAACATTATTTTTCCCATATTTTATTTTCATATAATGTTATTTGATTTGATTACAGTTATTTAAATTGTTATGGTAGACTCTTTAATTGCATTTAATATTTTTGTCGATATAAATAGTCACTATTGCAAAATTCCAAACGAGGCAACTCATTTTTGAACCTCAAAAGTATGAATTAACACAATGGTGAGTTAATAAGGACAAATAAAGGCAAATTGCGCATTAAAGGAAATCAGCAAAGGATTGAGGTCAAGAATTATATAAACCAGAAGGATGAAAAAAAAACAGCTCTAAAAGTCTTAACTGTCTTTCAAGGCATGTCCATTTGACAGTTAAATTGGCACTGGCTCCCAGCTTGAACTACAATTAAACAAAAAAAGAGAAAGAAACTAAGACATTCAAAGAAAAAGTAATTCAACCTACCAAGTAGAGGAGACATATTCTGGAAGATCCTCAGAAGTTCAGGAGTGATAGCAGGGCTGTTCTCTAAAGTCACCAACCTGCACAAAGAGAAAGATCAAGCCATTTAAACAGCTTTTCTATAGCATGCAATACCATTTCACATATAAAGATGTTGCTTGATCATCATGACCCGGAAAGACAGCGACAAAAAAAATAAAATAAAAAAAAAGTCCTTCAAATGGTAGTAACATTACAATGAAAGAACTGTGCTTTTAGTGTCCATGGAAACACTACAGTGGCATCAATTCATAAAAAGGGCGACTGCAAGCTGAACATCTTTAAACAAAATAGGCAATCTTTCATAAAAGCATTCCAGAAAATGAATGGATGCCGCTAAATTTGTTGAAGTGCTGCTATTTTTGATCCAGAGGCTACAGAGGAGTCCTTGTGCGGGTCGGGTTATTGTACAGAGCGACTCTCTTTGTCTTGATACAAGAGAGATAGAGTGACTCAGAGAAAATGATAAATGGACAGCAGGGAAGAGCGACACACAGAGAGAGCAAGTCTAAAGCCTCGGACCTAAAGGGATGGAAATAAACCATCTTCAAAGAGATGAGCCAAGAGAATTGAAAATGTGATGGGCAATTTATTTTAAAAAGTAATTCATTGCTCTTTACATTATTAAAACTGTATTTAAATGTATTTTCTAATTACTTTGTCTAAACAGTAACTTAATCAATGATTGACTTAATACTACTTAAAATTTATATAAATCTCAATGCATTGACAGGAGATATTATACTCTTTGATTACTTTAAATTGGGGTCAAACAGAACCTTTTTTTTTTCATTTTTAAACAATTATCACTTAAAAAAGCTAAACATTAAATGTATTTAAATCATTGTCGCCATATTTGAAACTATACTACCTGACAAAAGTCTTGTTGTCGATCCCAGTAGTAAGAGCAACAAATAATAACTTCAAGTTGATCATTTGAAAAAGTGACCGAAGGTAGATTTTTCTGATGAATCATCTGTTGAACTGCATCACAATCATCACAAATACTGCAGAAGGCCTATTGGAACTCGCATGGACCCAAGATTCTCACAGATATCTGATGTTTGATGTTACATTCAGTATGGGGGCTTGCAAGAGATTTGCAGAGTGGATGGCAACATCAACAACCTGAGGTATCAAGACATTTGTGCTGCCCATTACATTACAAACCACAGAAGAGGCCAAATTCTTCAGCAGGATAGCACTTCTCTTACTTCAGCCTCTATATCAAAGTTCCTGAAAGCAAAGAAGGTCAAAATGTTCCAGGATTGGCCATCCCAGTCACCAGACATGAACAGTATTGAGCATGTCTTGGGTGAGATGAAGGAGGAGGGATTGAAGATGAATTCACATAATCTTGATGAACTTTGGGAGTCCTGCAAGAACACTTTCTTTGCTATTCCAGATGGTTTTATTAATTTAATATTATTAATAAGTTATTGAGTCATTGCAGAGATGTATGGATGCAGTAGTCCAAGCTCATGGGAGTCATACACAATATTAATTATTTTCCCGCTGCGTTATGACTTTATATTATATACTGTACATTATTTCTGTTAAGTGACAAGACTTTTGTCTAAGCAAAGTCAGACATTACTGTCCTAATTAAATAATAAAAAAAATCAAGGTTTTTTTATTTTGGTAAAATAAGCGTAATCTAGAGGCCTTTGCCTTTCATATAAACCACTTCTGAAACCAAATGATCAAATAGAAGTTATTGTTGTTCGTAAAAATGGATAGGCGACAAGACAAGACATCTTAATTCATAATTTAAGCTTATGCAATTGTTGGACTCGTCTAACATTCTATAGTCAAAAATGTTGGTTATTATGCAAAATATATAAAGACCAACAAGAATAAAATTTTATATATTTATGCATATCAGATATTGTCAAACTAATTAATTATTCAATTTATTTATGTACAATTGTCTTGATAAATGTAACCTTCAACAAAAATATAACAATATAACAAAAAATGCAACTCCTCTGCTTCTCTAAATTGATTTATACAGATCTGTTCATTTCATGTGCAGGATTTAAGGCAGACACATAATATAAGTACGTAGCCGATTCGCGTAGCAATTTAATCACCTTATAACAGTACTTTACTTTTTTATTTAGCTGAAAACTATTTTAATTAGTAACTTGTTCATAATTACACCCGACACCAGTGCATCAAGTACATCGCTTGAAACCAAATCTATTGTAAATACTAAGCAGGGTTGAGCTTATTATCAAGGACAATATTGATCGAAATGTAGGACACAAAGTTCAAACGCAGCGCTAAAGATAAATTAATTTATGCGTAAGATTTCTCCTGATGCAGCATTTTCTTGTCGCTTGACAGAATGGTTAAGAATAAAACAGGGCACTTACACAAAAAAAAGGTTGGTTTCTCTGAGATGCGACTCCCAATGATTCATGCTATCATTCGCATCTGGACAGGCAATTTGTCACACAAATCTTTTAAGGATTACGCGTGTCATTGGATGACAGGACAAAGCATCCGGCAGGAGGGAAAAAGCCACTAACTGGGAACCCATTTAGATCGAGGGCAGTTAATATCACTGAAATGCTTTAGCTCTGTTCCTCAGGTTAGGAATTACATGAAAAGAGACGACAAGCGACTTGAAATGTCCTCAGCCACGACACTGAAAGGTCAATAAATTGGGATAGCTCTTAATCCGTTTGAAAAACAAGCTTATTTGTTCAAATTAAACTATCAAGAAATAAAATAACATTTTTGACTTTGCAAAGGAACATACTGTACAAAGAACATTGATCACAACTATCAAAACTATTTATGGAGTTTTCATTTACTAAAAGGTACTGTATATTTGCATTATTTATTTGTTGTTTTTAAAGAGTACAATCCATTGAATGCACAACTTATATCTCAGCATTTTCTCACTTTTTTCTTTTTTAAATATTTCCCAAATGGTTTAACAAAGCAAGGAAATTTTCACAGTATGTCTGATAATATTTTTTTTCTTCTGGAGAACGTCTTATTTGTTTTATTTCGGCTAGAATAAAAGCAGTTTTAAATTTTTTAAAAAAACATTAAGGTTAAAATTATTAGCCCCTTTAAGCTATATATTTTTTTTCTTGATAGTCTACAGAACAAACCCTCATTATACAATAACTTGCCTAACTACCCTAACCTGCCTGGTTAACCTAATTTACCCAGTTAAGCCTTCAAATGTCACTAAGTTGCATGGAAAAATGTGTTTTGAAAAATATCTAGTAAAATATTATTTACTGTCATCATGGCAAAGATAAAACAAATCAGTTAATACAAATGAGTTGTTAAAACTATTATGTTTAGAAATGTGTTATTATGATCAATAACATTAAACTTTGATTATTTGTTTGATTATTCTGCATTAGACAATACAGACATTAGTAAGCACAAATATAAAATTACAATTAAAAATACAGTGCATGCAGAAAGTATTAATAGCCCTTCACTTTATCCACATTTGTTTATGTTACAGCCTTATTCCAAAATTAATTAAATTCATTTGTTTTCTTAAAGTTCTACACACAATACCCCATAATGACAATGTGAAAAAAGATTTTTTTGAAATTTTTGCAAATATATAAAAAATAAAAAACCTGAAAAATCACATGTACATAAGTATTCACAGCCTTTGCTCAACACTTTGTTAATGCACCTTTGGCAGCAAGTACAGCCTCAATCTTTTTGCATATGATGCCACAAGCTTGGCACACCTGTCTTAGGGAATTTTTGCCCATTCCTCTTTGCAGTACCTCTCAAGATCTATCAGGTTGGATAAATTTTCAGATCTCTCCAGAGGTGTTCAATGGGATTTAGGTCTGGGCTCTGGCTGGTGCCACACAAGGACATTCACCGAGTTGTTGTGAAGCCACTCCATTGATATTTTGGCTGTGTGCTTTTGGGTCAATGTCTTGCTGGAAGATGAACCGATGAGCACTCTGAAGCAGGTTTTCATTCAGAATGTCTCTGTACATTGCTGAATTCATCTTTCCCTCTATCCTGACTAGTCTTCCAGTTCCTGCTGCTGAAAAACATACCCACAGCATGATGCTGCCACCACCATGCTTCACTGTAGGGATGGTATTAGCCTGGTGATGAATGGTGCCTGGTTTTCTCCAAACGTAACGCCTGACATTCACTCCAAAGAGTTCAATTTTAGTCACATCAGACCACAGAATTTTGTTTCTTATTGTCTAAGAGTCCTTCAGATGCCTTTTGGCAAATTCCAGGCGGGGAGTGGCTTCCGTCTGGCCACTCTACCATACAGGCCTGGTTGGTGGATTGCTGCACAGATGGTTGTCCTTCTGTAAGGTTCTCCTCTCTCCACAGAAGAATGCTGGAGCTCAGACAGAGTGACCATCAGGTTTTTGATCACCTCCCTGACTAAGGCCCTTCTCCGCCGATCACTTAGCTTAGATGGCCAGCCAGCTCTAGGAAGAGTCCTTGTGGTTCTAAACATCTTCCTCTTACAGACGATGGAGGCCACTGTGCTCATTGGACCAGCATAATTTTTTCTGTAACCTTCCCCAGCCAATCCTGTCTCTGAGGTCTACAGACAATTCCTTTGTCTTCATTCTTAGTTTGTGCTTTGGAATGCACTGTTAACCCTGTGACCTTATATAGACAGGTGTATGCTTTTTCAAATCATGTCCACTCAACTATATTTGCCACAGATGAACTCCAATTAAGTTGCTGAAACACCTCAAGAATGATCAGTGGAAACAGAATGTACCTAAGCTCAATTTAGAGCTTCACGGCAAAGGCTGTGAACACTTATGTACATGTGATTTTTCAGCTTTTTTATTTTAAATAAATCTGCAACAATTTCAAAAAATATTTTTTTTTACATTGTCATTATAGGGTATTGTGTGTAGAATTTTAAGACAATAAATAAACTTAATCCATTTTGGAATAAGGCTGTAACATAAAAAAAGTGGAAAACATGAAGCGCTATGAATACTTTCCAGATGCACTGTATGTTTGTTAGTAAACGTTCGCTTTTGCCAGAGAACTTAATCATATTCAAATCTGGATGCTTCTGAGTAAGTGTACATTTATTATTATAACTGCATTATATTCTTTAGGATAATATAAAATATAGTATGTTAATAATATGCTGTGGCAGAGTAGGTTTCATTCATGTTTCCTTTTGAAGCTTTATAATAATTGAAATTGGTCTATTGTCCATCACAACTGGTAGTTTTTTTATGCCAAACGTTCAATGTAATTGACTGTCAGTTTGACTTCACCAACACAATTTTTTTCTCTTATGTCAAAACTCTCCAGGTTCCATTTCTCTGAACCTGCCCGAGTGACAACGAAATTATCCCATACAAGCTCTGAGGTAAAATTAGAAATATTACTCTCCACTGTGTGAGAGACATTTTAATTAATCTTAACTAACATTCAGGTTTCTTGTAGTTTTGACATTTATATGCTGCAGAAAACTAAATGTAATGTAATGTGTAGTTAAATAGTGCATTTATCGTGTATGGCCGTGCACCCAAAGCATTTCACAATCATGGGGTAGGAGGCGGCAGTCTCTCCACACCACCACCAGTATGACTTGCATCATTTGGATGATGTGATGGCAGCCACAAGACAACGGCGCCAGTGTGCTCACCACACACTAGCTATAGGTGAATAGCCAATTCGGTGGATGGGGATGATTGGGAGGCCATGATGGGTAAGGGGTGATGGAGGGATTTTATTTTAAATGTTACTAAATTACCAAATTGGCATTTAATAGGAAAAGGAATATAGACTAGACCGCTGTCTAGAAACATATACTGTCATGATTTCAATTTTAAAACTAGATTTTATTTATTTTACCTATTAACAAGGGGTTAAACATAAGAAAAACCAAACCCTGTAGAATAATAGCCATGCCATGAAAGCGCTGTAAATTACCCATACAGGCTCATATAGGCTTTCTGATTGAACAGATCCTTCCAGCCGTGATTAAAGCATACTCAAAAGCATTGTCTGAAGTCCATCTATTGCTGCGTAGCAAGAGAGAAACACTAGAGATGTAATTATTCGAGTAATAGCATTCAGAAGAGATGAGATGTTGACCAACTCAGCCGGTGCCATCTGGAAAAGGCTGAGCATAATTTCTTTTGTGAGGTCAAAATGAACAAGTTCTGCATATTGTGTTGTGTAGTGCTGACCTGCAAACATTTTCATTTAGTGTAGAAGATTACCAGTAGGTTCACTTAAATAAATAGCTCACACAAAAATGAAAATGTTGTTAATAATGATTCACCCTCATGGCATTCCATACTCCTGAGACATTCATTCATCTTTGGAACATAAATTAAGATATTTTAGAAAAAATCAGAGAGCTATCTCACTATAGACAACAACAGTCCCAAGACAATCAAAGTCCATTCCATGTGATTTCAGGGGTTCAACTGTAAACATACGAAGCTCTAAAAACACTTTTGTGTGCCATAAAACTTTGTTCACCAATGTCTTCTATGTCAGGTCAGGATAAACATTTACTGCCAACAATATTATCCTTGCATGTTGACTCTAATGGCAATATGCACATTTGGGACTGTTGCTGTATTTGGAGGATTAGATAATGTTCGGATTTCATTTTAAAATATCTGAATTTGCATTCTAAGAATGACATGAGGATGAGTAATTATTAACAGAATTTACATTTTTTGGTTAATGAACCCTTCAAGTCAAAAAAGTAGTGTGAAAATCTACCACAGCTATAATTTGCATACTTTTCTGTTACATGCATATGATTTTGTTGCACATAACAGGCAAATCAATGTAAATAATTAATAATAGATTTTTCAGTTTTTAATGAACTATTCCTTTAGGTTTTAAGATTCTTTTTAAAAAGGATAGATCACCCAAAAAACTGACTATGGACATTAACATTATAGCCATTTGAATGTAGCCTTTGCAAAAATAATATACATATCCTGACACAATCATAAATATCCTGATGCATAATGACGTGGGCACAAAGTCATATGTGCTGATCACACATTTTTTATATATTGGGTGAATCATCCTTAGCAAACACAGGCAAAGGGCAATTATAATAAACAATACAACATGTGTTGTACCTGTCCACTGTAAACTACTGTAAAAGTGTTACCTTACATGCCAGTTTGCATGTTGGAAAACTGAAAATTCACTTTAATTCTCAGATTTCATCTGTCTGAGATATTGAGGCGTGGTTAATATACTGAACCACACTCCTTCAACGGTCAGTTTTGACAGCACAATGAAAAAAAATAAAAAATAAAATGATGGTAAGCAGAAGGTGTCTGTTGGATGTAATAACTCTCAAAAACCTTTTTTTCCAATCTTTCTGAATGAAGTGCCTTCTTCACTACATCCATTCAGCTCACAGTAGAAAAAAGACAAGCCATGCCTACTGTTTTCTCATTTAATTTTTTGTTGGTCTAGGAACTGTCACAATAAAAAAAAGGTCACAACTTGCAGTTCATGCAGACTTTAATGTTGGAAGTAATTTTTATGTTGAACTTCAGTGCATCACCAGGAGCCACAGATTCTAATTTTGTTGTGCCTGTATTTTATTATTATCTTTCTTTTTTTACTTTGACTCTGAAAGTGCTTGTAGCCATTGACTTTAATTTGATAAATTGATAAATCACCAAGGACCAGTTTCAGATAAAAAAAACAAAATCTTCTTTAAAACACTACTGAAAATTAATCTTGAATGGCCTCAGGTTGAGTAAATTAACAGTAAACCGTTATATATAGGTGAGCTATCCTTTTAACACAACCACACCAAATATTAACTTTTTAACGACAGTGTATATTTCATTCAATTTAGGAAATATCTGCAGATCAAAAAGGAAGTACACTTTATTCTAATGGAGGTACACACCAATTCTATTTCCAGTGCAGTCTTGCCAATTCAATTCTAAAACTGAATTTACATTATAAACAAATTACAATTTACTTTGCGCATCCCAAAACAGATTCACTAAGCATAAGCAAATTCACATTGGCTGATGGAGGAATGCTCTGGGCATCTATTGTACATCGCCATGTGACTTTCTTCTCCTAACTGTGAAGTTCAAGCTAGCACTATGAAGACAGAAAGCTGGAAATGTGCCCTCTCCTTATGTTCGCCACAGTGTCCAGATGCAGAGCTGAACTCATGTGGTGCACAAAACAGTGTAAGAACCGGAGGAGGGAATGTGCCACTTTATTCTGTGCTGCCCTCACCATCAGCACAGCTGAGTGCCATGCAGAACAGAGGTGAAAAAGTCACATGACACGCATGTGGTATTTGGAGCATTTTATGACAACTTGTTGGTGCATGAAGAGTGATGTCAAATACATGTGGGCTCTTTAGGGCAATGAAGAATTGAAGACGTACATCTTTAGGATTTTGTGTTGTAACATTTCCCCCACAGTCAAAAGACATGCACTATAGGTGAATTGAATAGACCTAATTGGCCATAGTGTATAAGTGTGTGTGTGAATGTGTGTTTCCCAATACTGGGTTGCGGCTGGAAGGGCATCCGCTGCTTAAAACATATGCTGGAATAGTTGGCGGTAAATTCCGTTGTGGCAACATCTGAAATAGAGACTAAACTGAAGGAAAATGAATAAATAAATCATAAAATAGATCCATAGGAAATCTGATAAGGAATATAAAAAAAAGTCTTTCTCAATGTAAAGAAATCAAGTAAAATCCATCAGATACGGATTCTGTTAAAGGGCACCTAGTTTACCCTTTTTTTCAGATTTAATACAAGTCTTTTGTGTCTCCAGAATGTGTCTGTAAAGATTCAGCTCAAAACACCCATCATATTTATTATTAGACCTTTCATAAGTTTCTATTTTGTAGCTCTTAGCATCAAGTAGCGATTTTTGTGTACTGCGCCTTTAAGCCTAGTCATTCACGCCCACCGTTTCCACGTGCCTGTCAGCATGCCTTAATCTCCTCCCTCGGCTGCGTCAGACAACAGCCAGACACCAAGGAATAAGATCTCACATAACGTTTGTGAGAAACACTACAGTAAGACCTTTACCAATGAGTATTTTATTGCATTTGTTGTGGAGTTGCAACGATGAGTCACACAATGTCGTTACAAAGTGCACGCACACACAGTGCTGACACACACAGACAGCGCGCACGTTTAGCTTTCCACTCTTTTTTGCACGCAAATGTGACAGGATACAGGTTAATATCCACTGCTGTATGGATGTCTGTTATTTTAATGTACAAAATAAATATGATTTAACGTCCAAAAACCAGGATTGAAGCATCTTCTTTTATAATTGTTCTGACACGCGGCTGTGGTGATGAAATAAATCTGAAGTAAATCGCTGTAATTTATTACAAACACTGTTTTAAAACATTTTTAACTTGTCAAACTCACTCTTGATCACATTTGATGATGAGTGATGGTCCTAGCAAACTGAACAGACCTTTTATTCCCGGTTGCTTTGCGCACATCCTGTCTTGTTGATATGATTATACATATTACTACGGAGACATGTTAATACGCAGCTGTTAATCAATTCGGTGGGCGGGGGGACCGCACTCCTACGTCAAGTTGCGGTCGGTGTCAAAACCGATCCAATTGGTCCACAGTTTTTATGTTGTTAAATTGAAAAAAAAAAGGACTGGGTGTGTTTATATCACCCCAATATGACGGTCTATACACTATACCTTCACATATGTCTGTCCAAGCTTTAAAAGTAGATTTTTCACCATAGGTGCCCTTTAATAAACATATAGAGAAAGAAAGAGAGAGAAAGAGAGAGAGAGAGAGAGAGAGAAGCGACATGTACAGCGCACTGCCTTCAGATCATTAATATGCACGATCATGTTCATCAAATTTGCTTAAACTAAGCGTTCTTAAAGCATGGCTGTATTTCTCAAGCATGTAAGCAGCGATTTTTGATTACCTTAAATGACCACCCGAGTCCCGAAATGTGGTTGTTTTTCTTTTCGTTCGCCATAGGGTATCAAATTCCATTAATACAGCACTCTTCAGGCAGTTCTTCATATTTTCATCTAATAACTGTCACGAGGCATGAACAATATGTTGCTGAATGAAAGTGAACTGCTGAACTGCAGTTAAAGTCTAATGATTAAAAAATGAAACACCCAAAATTGCATGAAACTCTGGAGGAAACGCTGGATAACCTGGTGATGCGACCTTAATTGTTTTACACTGAAACTTTCCTTCTAAAAGTGCTTCCATGGTCTTATCCACATTTCTTTGCACATTAAACACACGCATGGCCGGAGCAAGCTGAACTGGCGCTATAGGCGAACGGCGATCATGCCACCCTCAACCCGAAATTGAAATAGGAAGTGACCGGTTCACGGATGATAGTGAGGACCGGGAGGGAGGGGGTGGTTGTCGCGGATATAAGTGAGGACCGGGGGGTTCGCTCACTATTCTGCTGCCCAAGGCGGCCGCCTAGGTCGCCTTTATGGATGTGCCAGCCCTGAACACACGTAGACCACAACAGAAAATAAAAAAACTGCAACTGCGTTAAATGCGTAAATTTTTTATATATGCCTGCATCATGAATGAGCAATTTTATCCTTTTCTCAGTGAATATGCAATTATATTTTACTAAACGGTTTTATAATTTAACATTTTTATTTACTACAATAATAGTATTTTATTCTAAACACTTAAATTAATTCTAAAAACATTGAAATTCAAATGAGTTGCTAAAAACAAACAAACAAACAAACTGAATTTTGATTCAACTTTATATTTTGTATGGCCTCCTTGATGTTTCCTGATTACTGCATTTATATTTTACATTTTCTCCTAGCATATTCATTGTGATGTACTAAATTTTATACCATGATCCTAAATTATGTACTTTAAATTGATTAGTTTAAATTTTGTACTGAAAATTAATCTAAAGTAAAACCAATTAGCCAGATTTGCATATCTAATTGCATATAGAATCCTATAGAAAGTATCCATTCTAAAGCCAATTTTTTTAGGTTTTCAGATAAATGTGTTATACTGTAAAACTTCTGGGTTCCACACAATCAATGTGTGTTAGAACTATATGAAGGAATTAAATTAGTTTTTATAAATTTAGGTGAATTGAACATAAAACAACTAGGTTAACTTTAAAAGAATGTTTTGAGTGTAGAATGTACTCATTTATTCTGGGCTGGCCATTGTATATATGTCAGAGATGAAAATATGACAGTATAGTTTAGTATAGAATAGTATAGTATAGTATATTATGATATAGTAAAGTAGTGTAGTAAGTACAGAGGCAGTGAAACTGACAATGATGAATATAGAAAATATGAATTGAGAATTCAATATAAACACTAACAATTACGTTTGGACAGTGTACAGACCTATTCAATGTCAATAAAGGTGTGTATGTGCTTGTGTATTGATCTATGCCCAATGGGAGCTCTAACTCCCTCCAAGTTTTCAAAATTATATTTTTATAACTTTTGACCCCTTTGGCTTACAAACAAAATGCTTTCTGTTCTCATCCTCAGTTGATTGAATGTGGTCTTCTCCATCTCCTTTAAATCGATTGTGCAATATTGCGAACTATATTGTTAACCGTTTGCTTTTTATTTTATTGTTACTCACTGTTTCTAAGACAAAACAGATATGAGACTGACTCTTGGTATTGCTTTCAGATTTGGGTTAACCCTTATATTGTGTTCAAAACTCAAGAAAGACTTCTGTAGGTCAAATTGATCCAAATTGTATTTACTGTAAATCATAAAAAAACTCACATTGTGAAATGACCTATAATCTAATAAGAACAGTAAACCTTAACAATAATAGCTGATTAACTGTTTCCATGTGTGCATTCTAAAATAACTAAAGATTAGAGTAAAAGATTTTTAAATGGTATACATCCACTCATTTTAAACGCTGCACCTTTGTTAAATCTGTTTTTAAATACTAAGTTTGTGTGTTTTTTCAAAGTTCAAATGGAGGTGGCATAGAACTAGATTTCCAGTACAGTTATCATAATTAAAATTGTTATATTATAAATTATTTCAAATAAATAAATCATCCAAACACAAACAAATTAAACCATTAAAGGCTAGTTGATATGACAAACATTTTGTGTTCTGTGCAGCTGCCATGAACCCTAGAACAAGCATGTAAACCAAAAACATCACAAACATAATAGAAATTTAAAACACTCATTCTATCCTTAAATACTTTTAAAAAGCTATAGGGTAACTGGTTTTTACAACTTAAAATCAAAACATAACAGTAGGGTTAAGGTGCAATACTGCCATACAAAATAATAATAATAATAATACAACTAACACTATTTTGTTTAGTTAGAGAACACAACGTCTAATTACAATGTATTTCCTGGAGATAATGTAGTTCTAAACCTGTTTCAACTCTTATAAAGAATATATCAGGACTACTACAGTAGCAACTCTTTTAACTTTGTGAAGTTTCACAAACAAATTTCGAGAGGAACACGTGATATGATTGACCGCAGCTGATCTCTCATCTACAATCATTAGCTAGCCAATCAGACCAATTCAAACTCACTATAAGTAGCCTAGAAAAAAATCACTCCCTTATCTTCATTTTCGAAGAAACCCCCC
>CAIGQZ010032553.1:7149245-7160776 GCA_903798205.1 Danio tinwini | reverse complement strand
GAAAACACAAATAAAATGCAAGGTTAATAGCAAACTGTTGATGGCGGGTGGTAAGAAATGCAAACAATAGATGCTTTCCTGAAGGACTGCTGACATTTTAATATGCAAATATAAGGACTTGAGGAAGGGAAAAAAAAACGAATAATGAGAGCTGGTCAACTAAGCTGGCATGAGTGGCAGGCTTTTAAGAAGTATGCTAATTTTTGCCCAGGCCTTGGGCGATCTTTCAGATTGCTTCATGTGCCTGTGATTTACAAGATCTGAAGATGCCACAGTGAAGAGTTTTTTTTTTTTTTATGTGAGGGAAAAATGTTAATATGCAAGATGTGCTTAGTGAAGCACAGAGCACTTTCAAAGACATAGAACAGCTCATTTACACTGATGATTACTCAATAACTCCCTTGAATGAAATCAAAATTTAACATACTCTTCTCCAAGAAAGTCTAACTGACCATTTATACACAGAGAAGAGATGAAATAAAAAACAAATCCAGGCTGAAAAAGAATACAATAATAATGATAATGATAATAATGATAATAATAATAATAATAATAATAATAATAATAATAATAATAATAATAATAATAATGCTACTACTACTACTACTACTACTAATAGCAATAATAATAATAATATTAATAATAATAATAATAATAATAACAATAAAAAATAATAAAAATAGTAATATTTTTATGTGCCTTATTCATATTATTCATATATTATATTAATTTTATAATAAACAAGTAATGTTGTTATTATTATGAACATATCTTAAACTAGAAGTAAAAAGTAACACAATTAATGAAATAATATTTATTCAATGATTTTCCTTTCACTTGGTCTCCATTTCAGAGGTCGCCACAGTGAAATGAACCGCCAACTTATTCAGCATATGTTTTACACAGCTGATGTCCTTCCAGACGCAACCTAGTACTGGGAAACCCCCATACACTCCCATTCACTAGGGCCAATTTAGTCCAACTCACCTATAGCGCATGCCTTTGGACTGTCGGGCAAACTGGAGCACCCGGAAGAAACCCATGCGAACACGGGGAGAACATGCAAACACCAACTGACGCAACTGGGGCTTGAATCAGTAACCTTCTCGCTGTGAGGCGACAGTGCTAAACACTGAGCCACTGTGCCACCCCATGAAACAATATGTAAATAAATAATTTTGGGTGGTTGCATTACCCCACTCAGAAATTATTTAATAAATATTAATGTAATTAATTATTTAAAAATTAACAACACACTTCAAATAATTAAATAATAATTATGAATAATGACAGATGGAATCAACTGAACATTTACCCATTATTTTCAAATTACTTAATTACAAATACAAAAAAAAATACTACATTCATTATTTAAAATATAGCAATTTAAATATTTAAATTATACAATAACATTAAACAATAACAACGTAATGAAAGTCTTTTACCTTACTGTAGCCCAACATTAGCCTGTTGTTTTAGCTGCAGAGTGCTTGCACATGACTATGACTGAACATATAATACACAAGCTGTATTACACAATTGTTTAAAAAAATAAAAATAAAACGCTTCTGCAGTTTGCAAGGAGATGGTAATGTTTACAAAAAACACATTTTTTAAACCATATTCAAATGAAATTGAGTCTTCCTGGCCAAAACAAACTAAGGGCTTACTCACACTATGCTATCCGAACCGTGCCCAGGCCCGTTTCCCGGATCGTTTGAGAAGTGTGAGTGCTTTGAATAGGGCTCAGGCACGGTTCACTTGGGCGGCCCTGGCCCGGTTGGAAGAGGTGGGCTTGAGCGCGGTTCACTTGGGCTCAGGCCGACTGAAAGCGAGACGTGACTTTTAAGGGACTGTTTCATATGGATTAATTAATCATTCGTACTGTTCAAATGAACGTAAACTGTCATAGATTATTAAAGACGCAAACCCCTCACTGCATGTCAGCTGTGTCTTCAGCAAACTTCCTAATTCCTGCAGCACGAGGACTTTATGATTGTTTATGAGTGTCAAAAGTGGCTGATCTGTTCGACTCCACTGTGCTGAGCGCTTACTGAGCAGCGCATCATCGATGACGTAAGCGCGACCAGGCCCGAATGTAATGTGAGTGAGGGCCGTCGGGAGAGACGGGAGGGGGGACAAGCGTGCTTTGGCCTGGTTCAAGGCAACTGTACATAGTGTGAGTACGGCCTAAAATCAAGATATTTAGACTTAACTTCCGCAGTAAAAATTGTGTCACTAGGCCTCTTCTTTTCACCCAATTTCTGCCAAAATAATCAAATTTTGCTATGCTGTAAAAACATTAAAGTGATAGTTTACATTTTTTATAGGTAACTTAAATATTTTGATTGGTATACTTGTGTGATGAAACATATTTATTTCTCTTTTGTGTTGGGTTTAGTTAAACTAGGATTATTTGTTCTTTTTTGTTTATTTTGTTTTTGTGCAGGTTCCTGGGTTAAATACACAGTCGTGGTTTGGGAATTTGATCCATGGGACAATTCTCTCCTTCTCAAGTGGTTCCAAAGATTTAAGAGTTTCATTTTTCTGTTGAACACAAAATAAGCTATTTTGAACTAATGTAAAAACACCAAACATTTTTTGGTATTTTGGAATAAACGAATATTATGGAAGTCAATGGTTACAGATTTTTTTACATTTTTCAAAACATATTTTACGTTCAACAACAACAACAAAAAAAGAAACTTAAACAGGTTTGTGACAAGTGAATCCTAAGTAAATCATGACGATATATTCAGTTTCGGGTGAACCATACCTTTAAATGCAGTGAATTCTCCCAGAGTCCTGACCCAGAATGCTCTTTAACCGTTCAGCTGAATCAACAAAAATGATCACTTTGTGGGAGGCTGACGCCATTTGTTTACATTTTTTAATGGTAAGATAAATATTTTGATTTATAAATTTGTATGATGTAATTTATTCATTGCTCTTTCATGTTGGGTTTACTTAAACTAGGATTTGTTATTTGGGTTTTTTGTTTTTGTGCAGGCTCCTGGGTTAAATACACATCTGTTGTTTGTGAATGTTACCCAAAAATCTAATGGGACAATTTTTTTCATTCTCAAGTGGTTCCAAATATTTAAGAGTTTCATTTTTTCTGTTGAACACAAAATAAATGTTCATTGCTAACCTTTCTATGAACATAATTTGATTAGAACTGCGGATCAATGGTCAATAGCCTATGTGAAATAGCCTATTGTTACGCCAATTATATAAAAATAAATAAATAAATGTAACGTATATGAACACATACAGCCCCTTACAGTCTGCGATATGTTTCCAATTACAGAAAAACTACACACAGCATACATTTAGTCCTTATTTGGCTTCAAAAACAACACGCAACATACAGCCTTCAGTCAGTGCAAAACCTCTCATTTGCATCTTTAATCTTTACCAGCACATGTGTTTAACCTCTTGATAGAAATGACTTCCGTCATTCCGAGTTCATTCCGAATGGTGATGATAATAGTTAAACATGGCAGTTTGTTTATGTGTAAGGTTGCTAAAGGAATCATTCGCTCCTTTGTTTTTCATGCATCGCTCTGACATTTGTCCATTTCTTAAAGGATCGGATGTCAGAAGCACTTCAATAATCACGCGCATGTCGTTATTATCAGTTCAAGAAGTTTGTTATTTCAAATACAGATGCACACGAAAGCTCTCAAGTAAAGTGAAACCACTTTAGACAGCCTAGTAAACAACAACAGGGGACAAGGTAGATCCTGCTCTTCTTGGCTTTGTGGCTGTTCATCAAGACGTTTGAGCTTGGGTCGACCATGGCTCGTTTTTATATGTATATATTATTACGATGTAATGTCTCGGTTGTGTTTTTAAAAATGGCGCTTCCTTTGTTTTCATTCTCCTAGCTTGTGTGCGCGCTTGTGATGTTTCTCTGTAAACCAATAGCATTCAGCTGTGCATCTTGCTCCATCTTTCGGTACACTTTTGTTGTGCTAGATACGCTTTCGAAAGAGTACCCAAAAAGTGGTACAGTATGGTTCGCTTTTTGGTACTTTTTGACAGTGAAATTGGCCATAAAAGCATACCAAACCATACCGTACCACTCAGTGGAAACAGGTCATAAGTAAATCAATATATACAGTTTTGGGTGAACTATCCCTTTAAACGCAGTGAGTCACGAAAAAAGGATGCCCTTTAACCTTTCAGCTGAATCAAAACAATGTTTAGCTTTTTTTTGTAACGTCACAAATCGGCAAAAAGTGTGAAAAGGGTTGTTTCTGCATCAGCAAAGTGTTGCTCACTGTAGCTCTGTGTTAAACCACGCTCGAGATATCCAGCTTCTGCAGCCTCAGGATGCTTTAAATGTGAGTGTCACTCATCTCCTCAGGGCCCAAAGTGACACAGAAACTGCACGGAGTGAAAAAGGGTGGGAAAAAAAGAAGACAGAATCCCACGTGGAGGAAGATGGAGAAGCCATGTGGCAATTTTCAAATATACCCATCAATAACAATGCCCTGTCTGCACGCGTGTTCATACACTCACAGCAGGAAAAGGATAACATGTATCATGCTAAAATAAAGGTCTTGTGCAAGTGTCAGAGAACCAGAGATGTGCTCAGCAGGGCTAGAGGGCATTTGTTCATATCACTGGATGACGACGGTGAAAATCAGGCCCCGGTTGGAGACTGTGCAACACATCACATTCAAGTGAGCACTCCAAAACACAGACAGAATGCTAAACACCCGACTTGAGCATTTCAAAGGTTCGTTATCGGTTTCATTCTTGGCCCCGTGGGTATGCCATACCTGTACGAGATGGATGAGGGTAGTGAGAATGGCACAGCGGAGCATGTTGTGTTCTTCTGACTGTTTCCAAAGAAGAGGAAGGTACTGAACCAAGCAGCCCACGTACGGTCGAATCTACAAGAGACAGAAGAGGGGAGAAAAGTAAAGCACTGATCTTAACTTAAAAAAATAAAAGTGTACAAAGTAAAAAAATAAAAATAAATAAATGTTTGTTTTGAGCTGGAATGAATCAGATGATTTAAAAAAAAATGTAAGGAAATAAAACAAGGTCAACCTCAAACATTCACTGAAAATCCATTGTAAACACTTTGAATTAAAACTTTTAATGGAACAAATTAAAAAAAAAGATGAACTTTTTGACACCTATGAATAACCATTTAGAACAAGTTAAGAAAATAGTCTGAAACCCATGAATTAAACAAAACAAATAAAAGCAAAACAAACAAACCATAATAATTAAGAGGGCACCTATTTTACCCCTTTTTCGAGATCTAAGATAAGTATTTTGTGTCTCCAGAATGTGTCTGTAAAGTTTCAGCTCAAAACACACATCAGATTATTTATTATACCTTTCAGAACGTTGGAATTTTCTGCTCTGAATAACCATGTAGCTGTTTTTGTTGCCTGTGCCTTTAATGCTAGTTCTCCCCACTCACCGTTCCCACATGCCTGTTAGTGTGCCTCAATCTCCACCTTGGCTGCATCAGATAAACAGCACAGTGACAGACATGAAGGAAGCAGATCTCACGCAAAAGTTCATGAGAAATACTACAGTAAGAACTTTTCCATTGATTATTTGATGTAGTTGTTGTGGAGTTGCAACGATGAGTCACACCATCTTTGACTTTGTCATTACAAAGTTCATGCGCGTTTAACTTTGCTCTGTTTTTGTACGGCAAGACACACATTAGTATCCACTGCCGTATGGATATCCGTTGTGTTAATGTACAAAATAAACCTGATTACGTCTACAAACTGGGATTGAAGCATCTTTTGTATTGACACACGGCTGTGGTGATAAAATAAAGATTGTAAAATCCCTGTAATTCATTCATATAGCTAATATTACCCTTTATGACAACTATGAGGGGAGTCGATTTTTATTTTAACTCATCCGTTTCCTTTATATTAGGTTATATTAAGTCTGCAGTATTAAGGGCGTGGCCACTTAAGTGACAGCTATGTCTCGCTGGTCGCCGTCACCTCAGCTGATTCCGGCTGATTAGCCGCTAAACTCTGCATATGCATCGCATTTTTGTTTTGTTTTATGGGGCTTTACACAGTCAGTTGCCTTTTGGAATTATTTCTTACAATTATCAGATGATATGGCATGCTGTGTGCACTTAATTGTGCTCACAAACCATTCACATGGCCTCCATTTCTCAGGTGAGTGAAAATATATACTTATATCTATAAATGTATTTGCTTTATTTAAGATAATTTATCATTTCCTTTAGACCTGTAAAGCACTCCAGAATCTGACAGATTGATTAGCTGTAGACTACAGAACTGTCATCTGAAACTGTCATACAGTGTTATGCCTGGATTTCATAAATAGCCTTGCATTTACTAACACAGACTATACTTAAAGTGTTTTGAAGTAATTTGGGTTTTCCTCCTGTGGAATAACATCATAAGAACAATACTTAGTGGCTCAATGTATTACAACAGTGTTTTTAAAAGTATAAACACTTTATTGATATTGTACGAACAAGCACATGTGGTCAGAACACAAACAAGTCACAGGTAATGAAGTATTTACTGTTTCTCCAATAGAAAAGTCTGTGTAAGCAAAATGTCAGCATGCGTCTGTAGCTGAGGGACAAGAAGAAAGGCAAAGAATGGTAAAAAGAGAACTAGAAAAAAGATGAGGAGCAAAAAAAAGAGGAGGAAAAGGAGAATATGAAGGGGTAAGTGGAGATTAATAATGAGGATGAGGAGCAGAAGAATGAGGAGGAGAAAAAGAGGAAAGGGACAATGAGGAGTAGAGAATGAAAAGGATGAGCAGAAGAAGAAAAACAAGGAGAAGTCAGTGAAGAAAAATAGTAGAGGAATAAGGAAGACGAGGAGGAAGATATGAAGAGGGACAAGTAGAAAGGCAAAGAATGGGGAAAAGAGAAGGAGAAAAAGAGAAGGAGGAAAAGGAGAAGATGAAGAGGTAAGTGGAGATTAGTGATGAGGAGTGAGGATGAGGAGCAGAAGAATGAGGAGGGAAAAAGTACAGAGGAAAGAGACAATGAGGACCAGAGGAAGAAGAGGATGAGGAAGAAAAGGATGAGCAGAAGGAGAAGAACAAGAAGGAGGAATCAGAGAAAATATGCAGTAGAGAAATAAGGAGGAGGAAGAGAAGTAGAAGGACAAGTAGAAAGGCAAAGAGTGAGAAAAACAGAAGTAGAAAAAAAGAGGAAGAGGAATGGGGTAAGTGGAGAGTAATGGTGAGAAATGAGGAGCAGAAGAATGAGAAGGAGAAAAAGTACAAGATCAAGCAAAATATGGAGAAGGAGAGGAGGAAGAAAACTGAAAAGGAGGAGGAGGAGAACAAGGAAGAAGATAGTGAGAAAAGAATGGGAAGCAGTAGTGGGGAAGGACATGAGGCAAAGGAGGAGAAAAAGGGGAAAAAATTAGGTGGAGAAGCAACACAAGGTGGAGAAAGCAAGTGAAGATAAAAGTATTAGTAGTAATAGTAGAAATGAATAAAAGAGGAAGAAGAAAAGAAGCAGGGATTAAAGAAGGCAGATGAAGAGGGGGAATTGAAGAGGATTGAGCAGGAGAAAAAGAATGAGGAGGCGGCATGAGGAGATATAAAAGCAGAAAAAAAAGGAAGAGAATTGGGTAGAATAATGAGAAGAAAGTAGAAAAAAGTAGAGGAGGAGGCAAAGGAAGATAGAGAAGAGGAGGAGGCAAAGAAGGATGAGGCAGTGGAAAGGAAAAAGATATAAAGAGTTTGTTTAGAGGACGTAGTAGAAGAGGAGGCAGATAAAGAGATGGTGAAGGAGGGGAAAGAGGAGGAGAAGGACGATGAGGTGGAGGTGAAAGAGGAGGAAGTGGAAGGGAAGGAGAAGGAAGAAGTGGAAGGGAACAAGAAAAAGGGAAACTGAAAAATGGGAGAGAATTAAGGATATAGAAGAAAAATGATAACGTTTGTTTCATTCAGCTAGCTCTCTGCAACTCTCACATGGTCGCCCACTGTGGGAGACCACATGGGAAAATAACGGCCATTAAATTACAGAAATTACTGTAAAATAAGAGAGGTTGAATTACAGAAATTTACCAGAAATTTAAATTTAAGGAAATTTTTGTAATTTAATGTCCATCATTTTACAGTAAATTTCTGTAATTTAACAGCCGTTATTTAATTTTTTTTTCCGGCACCCCAGCTGGACGTATAGCCCCTCGCCGTAACTGTCGGCTACGTTGACGCGCACCTCTCAAAAAATGTAACAAATATGCGTAGCACAAGCACTGTGATTGGTCGACTTGGTATCGCTGACGAGTGTGGGCGGAATAAGAGCCGCGCGCCCGATGCATCGAGAGTTTACAAGTGTGGAGTCCCGTGAAGGAGCTCTGGATATAAACTGTGTTTACCTTATGATTAAAGTTGTTGCATGTCCGCCAGTTCCCGCCTCAAAATGAGTGAATTTGAGCCACTTGTACATTAAGGAAGTGTTCAGAAAGCAACAAAACACCAGAGAAACCAGAGAAACAAGTGAGAGAAACATAAACACCTACTGCCAGCTAGCGTTTCGGAAGTGTATTGCAGAGAAACAGAAACAGGCGCAGAAGTATAAATGCACGGCTACGGGCAAGGCATACGGCGTGGGTTATGGCGATCACTTGACGCAGAAGTATAAACCAGGCTTAAGAGGGCACTCAACCTGTGCTCTGTGTGGGTCCTAACGCCCTAGTATAGTGAAGGGGACTCTATACTGCTCAGTGAGTGTTGTCTTTCGGATGAGACGTTAAACTGTGGTTCTGACTCTGTGTCAGTAAAAATCACGGGATGTCCTTTGAAAAAGAGTAGGAGTGTAACCCCGGCATCCTGGCCAAATGTGCCCACTCCTAACCATCCCCATATCACAATTGGCTTCATCACTCTGTTTCCTCTTCACCAATCAGCTGGTGTGTGGTGTGTCCAGAAAAGCGTTAAATAAATGTATGGAACTATTGCTAATTATTTACTCAAACTTTCAAAATTTATTTAAGTTTATACATGTTATTTACAGCCACTAATGTTTGTAGAAATATCTCCTTTAGTTTTATAGCAAGTACTGTGTAGCAAGCAGGCTCTCTTTTGATTCGGCCTTGAAAATTAATAAACATTTTTCATGAATTATTATTTTGGATTAAACTTGAAATCTATGCCTAAATCCTCATCCCTCTCTGTCTCTCAGTATTTTTTTTTTTTTGGAGGAGCACTTTTAAACTTTCTATTCTTCACTTCAAATCCCTATTAGCATCCTTTACTGTGGGAATATTTCTCAAGCAGAGAAATGCAAAAGAGCAGATCCCTTATTTTTTATGTGTCAAAATGGCAGACAGAATTTTGAATCACCTGTCATTGTTCTTAAAACTCTGCAATTTTTTTTGGCCTAACACAACGTCAGCCAGCCTCATATTTTATGTATGAATGCGTACTCATATTATTTATTTCATATCATTTCATTCAACAAAACAGCAAGTGCTGGTCAGATTTGAGACGACCCTTTTCCTTTCTCGTTTCATTTTACTTTTTCAGAACAATGCAGTTAAATCTGATCTTATTTACATACAAATGCACTCTTGAAACTCATCAGTGCTTCCAGCCTTAACCGGGCAACAATTTCTACTTCATATGTAAATATTGAATATACTTTTCTTTGTAGCTTTAATTGGTTGCAGTGTTGTTGTTTTTTTCAGCATTCCCATTCATTATCAGCATTTCAAACTACAATAAAATAAAAACGGTTTAAATGTGCTGCAAGCAGTCTGTCACTATACACCAATCAGAGATAATGATAGTATCTGCATATCTTGGTGGTTTGAGCATTAAATAAAGATGATTAAATCAATTTTAAAATATTTTTGCAATTAATCTGATTACTCTGCTACTGAATACTTTTAAGCCCTGCTTCCACTTGTACTAAATAAATAAATATGGTCTATTATAAATGCTTTTCAAATTATCTGTATTTTTTTATTGCTGTTGCAATAAAATATGCTGCTTAACCAAAAGAAAACTTCTTAAAACTGTCTCACAATGTTAATTGCAACTAAATTTCTCAAAATTACAGCATTTAGATCTCACCATTGGCAGAAATTTGGTTACACCTTTTTATTGTTTGATTCTGATGTGGAAATGGTTTAAATAGGTTCTAATTGCTGCTATTTTTTTAGATCTCACAATGTGACTTTCAAACTTTTTTTTATATATTTTATATATATATTTATATATTTTACTCAGTCAAAACAAGTTCCCATCAAAATGGGGCAGGAATGATTGCATTTTGAAGAAACTTTCTCCTTGCACCCGCTTCTGTTATCACTTGATTGAATTGGCGATATCAATGGTTATCAGCTGATAGATATGGGCCAGTAGGGCCCTTCTGTGCCTACTAGTAGGCTCAGAAGGCTGTTATCATTCATCCACATGGTTAATCAGCTATTTTAATAGAGAAGACTCCAGATCCAGATCTGTTTTTTACAATACTGTGACGGTTGGGTTTAGGGTTGAGGTAGGGTTAGACGTTAATAAAATACAATTAATGGGAAACTTAAATAATATTAATAAATCTTGTTCACGTCCGGCCGGTGTTAATCTATAGCTGATTAACCATGTGGACAAATGATAAAAGCCTTCTGAGCCTACTAGTAGGCGCAGAAGGCTCCTACCGGCCCATATCTATCAGCTGATAACGCCCATTCAATCGAGTGATAACATTCAAATAGACTGTTCCTTGGAATTGCAGCAAACCAATATTAACATTGTGAGATCTTCTGGAGTTTAGAAATAATATAATATTCCCAACTTTCTTATTTACTTTACTATGGCCCCAGTCGAGATTCACATTTAAAACAGGCATTATACGGAGAATACATATAGGTATACATAAAACAGAAAAACATTTATTATAATTTGAGTGAATTTACAACCACTAACGACTTACCTTAGGTCATCAAAATCTCACAAATATTTGTTAAAATGCTACACAGCCATGATTCTATATGTAGTGATCTGCACTGCACAAATGATCTCTATTACACTGTAAACATTATTATTATTATCATCGTTGTTATTTACACTGCGCCAAGACTTTGTTTGTAATGAGAAGATTTACAAGAGTGCAGAACTCAAGTCAATTTGAGCAGGGAGTTTTTACAAAGGTTAACACCTTTGATTGGTCATTGTGTTCAGGAAAAAAAAAATTAAATCCATGATAGGCTATACTGCTCAACAAGGCGAAACATATTGCACATAAAAGCCTTTGATCGATGCCTGTGAACATAGAAAATGGGGCAGTTTCAAGCTGTGTTTTTGAGACTGTTGACTTGTGAGTTTGCACATGGTTTGGCTTTTAAGCATATTAAGAACACCAGTTAAACATGTAAACACTGTTAAAAGCTTGATTTTCACCATAGGGGGTCTTTAGTTCTTTCCTATGAGAAAAAAATCATGAATGCATGGATAAATTTGAAAAAGTTTTTCCATTTTCTTTTATTTTTGTATTACAAGTGGCATTTAAATGAAAGTAAAAACTTTTTTTT
>CAIGQZ010032553.1:7127581-7148845 GCA_903798205.1 Danio tinwini | reverse complement strand
AATTTAATAAAATTAATTATAGATTTATTATTATATATTTACTTTTTTTATTTTATTACTCTAAAAATGGCTTTAATATGTATATATACCAAAATTTATTAGATAAAAAAACAACTCCCTTATTAACAGACTAAAAGTCATAAGAGCTACAGTAATAAGAGGTATTAATTTTGTTTAGCTGTAAAATTTAGTTAAGGGTCAATATTTTTTTCATTTGCATTTTATAAATTACCAAAGCCCACAGTTTCAGCTAAAAAAAAAAAAAAGAAGTAATCTGCTGAAGAAAAAGTAATCTTCTTGGATGACCTGAGGTTGGTTGAACTAACAGGAAATGTTCACTCAAACATCTCTTTAAATGCCTCCTGTGTTGGCTTTCACCATATACACAATTGGTTTGATTGAACAAAGCTTAAAATCACAAGCTTTCAATTCAAACATGATTAAATAATTGTCATTCACTAGATAGCTCAGAATCAAGGCCCATGTAATGGCTAAAGGTCATTTTCAAAGCACATCATGGCCTTGTCCTCAGTCATGGCTTCGCAATGACATGACATCAATATGTCTTTCAGTGTGTAAAAAAACTAAACAAATACAAGCAGCAAAAACAACCAAAAAAGTCTGACTGGTGCATCAAGACTTCATCTGAAGCTCACCTGAATGCTGACTCTCTCGATGACGCAGGAAATAACATGGAGAACTTGCATTTTGGTGTCGCATTCATTCACCTGCTGCAACAGCTGGAACAACAGGCTGAATATAGACTCTAAGTACTGAGGAGGAGTTTAAAAAAAGGCATTAATGAAGACCTAATGAAGGTCTACAGATAAAATGCAATGGTATCAAATGTTGAAAATAATCTTACTGGTAAGAACTGCTCAGTTCTGAACTCAAAGTCATCGACGGGTGAGTCTGAGTTAAGTTTAATGACTGAAGGTGAGTAAAAATGACCTCTTTAACACACACATACACGAGCTGTATCCTAATTTGTCCCCCATACCCTTAAAATAACACTCTACTTTTTAAAAGATTTGGCTCATTTGACAACTCTCCTAGAGTTTAACAGTTGAGTTTTAGTATTTATGAATCAATTTAGACTTTCTCTGGGTCTGCCGGGAACACTTTTAGGTTAGCATAAAACATTTAATCGGATTAGACGATTAGCATCTTGTGCAAAATAAAAAAAAAAAAAAACACATAATATTAGTTTTTAATAATAATAATAATAATAATAATAATATGTCTTTAAATATTATTATAAATCTAAACATAAATCTTTAAAGCTTGACTGTTCTTTTGTTGAATTATGAAATTTCATCAAAGCCGGTAAAAAATGAACGCTGTAACCTGAAGATGATTTTCAAGCACTGCATGATATTATTGCACCTGTTGCAGCCATGGTACAGCAGCAAAGTTAATTGATTATTACGTTAAAATGAGACAAGCTTTAAATAGTAAAACTATCAAAATGTTTATGCAGTGATCTAGATGCTAATGGTCTAATCCGATTCAATGACTTATGCTAAGCTAAGCTAAAAAGTCTCCCGCCATACTCAAAAGTCAGCTGAATGCATTCAAAAACGGTAATAACCCAACTGTTTCATTGTAGTGGACTATAAAATTATGTGAAGTAGCCAATTATAGTGGCGTCTGAAATCCTCAGTTTAAATCTCTAAATAGATTAATATTTAACTGTTAATTAATGTTTCTATAAATGTTCAAAATAAAACAAATATGTGTTTAATTACTAATAAGACAGCTTCTCAAATGTTCACTATAACTATGACAGGGTCTGAGCAAGAAGTTAAAATATATATTCCATTCGAGGGACTAAACCATTAAAGCACAAACAAAAGGGCATACCTTGCAGTGCACACCGTTTTCATTCACTCCTTTAAGTGGGCTATATTAGTGGACTATTGTGGGGAATAGTGAATAAAGATGTAAGGAGTGATTTCAGACACAGCCCTGATTATCAGACATGCAGATAAATGAGGATGAGAGTGATTTGAGTAATCATAGAGCACCATGCAAACAAGTAAGTGTTGTTGAACGGCTACGGGTTAATTGGCAAAACTAATTACAAGAGTGCTTATATGCATCCAATTATGCTGACAAATGACCAGCCTAGTGTATAATGCGTAAACTATAACGGGCTCAAAATCACTCAGAGGAAAGGATATCCAGCTTTAGGGTTGTAGCCGTTTCGATGCGAACCTAAAACACAGAAAAAAAAATGCATTATTATACAAAGATTAATAAAGCATGATATGGGCTGTGAAGTATGAAATTTTAATGGTTTAGAATGCTATTTCCACTCCACTAGTGATTCTGTTTTCCAGACCTTCTGACCGATGCACTTTTTCACTGGATTTGTATTACTAGATTTCTGAAAAAGTTTTAAATCAGAGGTGTCAGGCTGCACAATTAAACACACCTAATCAAACTAATTAAATCCTTAGGCTGGTAAGACTTGTTTGAAACCTAGAAGTAAGTGTGCTGAAGAAGGGCCCTCCAGGAGTCTGACAACCCTGTTTTAACTAAACATTTATATTCATAAACATATCCACTTTTTCTTTGATTTTAGACAAGGACTTTTATTTTAAAATGGTTTGTTATTATTAGATTTATTTTTTTTACAAAATATAGTTCACGAATTATAAAATCATTGACATAAACAGAAACCCTTATACTCATTAAACATTTCCATGATTTTTACATCAGTTGCAAAATTGCTTACGCTTCCATATTAGAAACTGTATTGTGTTAAAGAACCTTACATTATTGTTCATCACCATATGTCCACACACACATATACTTAATGTACATATACATACATACACTCACTGGCCACTTTATTAGGTACACCTGACCAACTGCTCGTTAATGCTAATTTCTAATCAGTCAATTACATGGCAGCAACACAATGCATTTAGGCATGCAGACATGCTGCAGTTTAAACCAAGCATCAGAATAGGGAAGAAAGGTGATTTAAGTGATTTTGAACGTGGCATGGTTGTTGGTGCCAGACAAGCTAGACTAAGTATTTCAGAAACTGCTGATCTACTGGGATTTTCACGCACAACCATCTCTAGGGTTTACAGAGAATGGTCTGAAAGCGGCAGTTCTGTGATTGCAAATGCCTTGTTGATGCCAGAGGTCAGAGGAAAATGGCCAGACTGGTTTGAGCTGATAGAAGGGCAACAGTAACTCAAATAACCACTCACAACCGAGGTATGCAGAAGAGCATCTATGAATGCACAACACGCCAAACCTTGAGGTGGATGGGCTACAGCAGCAGAAGATTACAGCAGGTGCCACTTCTGTCAGCTAAGAACAAGAAAATGAAGCCACAATTCACACAGGCACACCATAATTGGACATCCAAAGATTGGAAAAACGTTGCCTGGTTTAATGAGTCTCAATTTCTGCTGCGACCTTCAGATGGTAGGGTCAGAATTTAGTGTCAACAACATGAAAGCATGGATCCATCCTGCCTTGTATAAACAATTCAGGCTAGTGATGGTGGTGTTATGGTGTGGGGGATATTTTCTTGGCACACTTTGGGCCCAAGATCTCTGAGGATTATTTCCAGTACCTTGTTGAATCTATGCCATGTAGGATTAAGGCATTTCTGAAGGCAAAAGGGGGTCCAACTCGGTACTAGCAAGGTGTAAAGTGGCTGGTAAGCGTACATGCATACATACATACATACATACTAAAAAGTCACCACCTAGATTTAACTACTGTAAGCAAATAAGCAAGAGCCTATCACTGGATAATTACTGCATTGAGAATTATGTTGGTAACCAGCCTGATCTCACGAGGAAACGCAAGTATGTTATGTTTTGTGAGTTTAGTGGCTAATTCGTATGAATTCGTACGAGTTCAGTAGTACGAAAATGTACGATTTTAAAAAGAAGGCGTGGCACCCAACCCCACCCCTAACCCCAACCGTCATTGGGTGATGAGCAAATCGTACCTATTTGTACGAACTAGATTGTACGAATCCATACGAATTAGCCACAAAAATCAAAAAGTTACGAATTGCCGTGAGATTGCGTTGTGGTAACAGGTTATTTAACCCTAACTGAGGCAGAGTCAAATTATTGGCATGCATCAAGCAAAGAACACATCTAAGGAGATTGCTGAAGCTATAAAATTAGGTTAAGAACTGTCCAACACATTACCAAAAGCCAGAAGCATAGTGGGGAACCATACTCTAAGGAAAAAATGCGGTCGACGACCACTTAAACATCTGGTGAATCAAATAAAATAAAAGCAAAAAACAACAAATAAACAGAAAAACTAACACTATATTTACTAGTGAAAGTAAGAGAATTTCCACACACAATGTGAAGGGAATTGCAAGGATTGGAACTAAACAGCTGTGCAGCCTTTAGAAAACCACTTATCAGTGAGGCTAATCAGAAAAAAAAAGCTTCAATTTGCTAGAGAGCATAAAGATTGAACTGTGGAGTAATAGAACAAGGTCGTGTGGTCTGATGAGTCCAGATTTACGCTGTTCCAGAGTGATGGGCACATGCAGGGTAAGAGGAGATGCGGATTAATTGAAGCTCCCATCATGCCTATTGCCTGTGGGGGAAATGTTGTGATCTGGGAGGGCTGCAGTCGGTTAGGTCCAAGTTCTGCAATATTATGTGCCCAAAGAATGAGGTCAGTGGACTACCTGAATATACTGAATGACCAGATTATTCAATCAATTTGTTTTTCTTCCCTGATGGCACAGGCATATTCCAAGATGACAATGCCAGGATTCATCAGGCTCAAATTGTGAAAGAGTGGTTCAGGAAGCATGAGACATCATTTTTACACATGGCTTGGCCACCATGAAACAATGCCATGGTGAATGCATGCCATAATCGAAATTAAAAGAGGATTTAAGAGTTTATGCCTTTCTTTTTTCTTTTTCTTGGATGGGCAGTGTATACAAACGAATGATTTAAAGGCTCATTTGACACTGAAAATTGGAGCAATTGTGCTTCAATTGTATAGTTCATCAACTAAAAAATATAAAAGAAAGTTTAAAATGTACTTGCAAGCGTGTTTCTGCCATTGTGAGCATGTTTAAAAACCAATTTAATACTATAGGTGGGCATAGATTATTATTATTTTTTTATCTAGATTAATCTCACTGTAATCTTGGAATGAATCTAGATTAATCTAGATTAAAATGGCTCATTTGAATTCTGCCGAAGGCTTTCAGAATATGTGTGCTACCCAAATAATGACTAAAAGTAAGTCTTTGTGAACGGGTTTCTCAAGCCAGGTGGCACAATAGACCAGGGGCTCATCTCCAGTTTCCAAAATGCATCACAAACTGTTTGAGAAACTGTTCTACTATGATAATTGGTGATGAAAATAAATTATGTTCAATAAGATGTACTTGTGTTTACTAACTGTTTATTCAGTTAAGCATTAATTATCAACTGTAGGCCTACATAAGGTCTACAGTTCAAACAGCAATTTTTGATTACCTTAATCTGACTGAAGTCATCGCTGAACTAAACAGAAATGGAATGAAGACGTGGAGTATGCATACAGGGAGTGCATAATTATTAGGCAAATGAGTATTTTGACCACATCATCCTCTTTATGCATGTTGTCTTACTCCAAGCTGTATAGGCTCGAAAGCCTACTACCAATTAAGCATATTAGGTGATGTGCATCTCTGTAATGAGAAGGGGTGTGGTCTAATGACATCAACACCCTATAATCAGGTGTGCATAATTATTAGGCAACTTAAGTCAAAAATAATGAGATATCTTGCAGAGGGATGCAGCACTCTTAAAATTGCCAAGCTTCTGAAGCGTGATCATCGAACAATCAAGCGTTTCATTCAAAATAGTCAACAGGGTCGCAAGAAGCGTGTGGAAAAACCAAAGCGCAAAATAACTGCCCATGAACTGAGAAAAGTCAAGCGTGTAGCTGCCAAGATGCCACTTGCCACCAGTTTTGCCATATTTCAGAGCTGCAACATCACTGAAGTGCCCAAAAGCACAAGGTGTGCAATACTCAGAGACATGGCCAAGGTAGGAAAGGCTTAAAAACGGCCGCCACTGAACAAAAACTACTTCCAAAAATATTCAGCTTTGATATTAATGAGTTTTTTGGGTTCATTGAGAACATGGTTGTTGTTCAATAATAAAATTAATCCTAAAAAATACAACTTGCCTAATAATTCTGCACAGAGAATTCCAAAAAAATCATATAGCTAAGATTTGATAAACAGCTTCTAGAATCTTTCCCTGTTCAGTGCTGTATTCAGCTCAAAACTCCTCAAAGAAGGAGCAGCTCCAAACATAATAGAAGAAGCTGAGGATTGTGCACCACAACCTGTAAGTATTTGTATTTCTTAAAATTGATCTATTACATGCGTAGTGTCTAACGTTAATGGTAGGTTGTAGAAAGGACCTAAACAAGGATGTAAACAACAGGAAATGCTGTTTGGCACTGTTAACAATTTAGCTACAAATTCATATTTATCCTTCATATTTATCGTGAAGAGTGTGGGTGTAAACACCCACACTCTTCACCAGTGCTGCAGCATCTCTCTATGAGGCCGCTTTCTGTGCATTTTACATCCCAAATAATGAACTCACAAAAGATATGTAAATGTTTCATATTACTTACAAATGTTTAAAATCTGAATATATGTAAAAAAAAAAAACACTTGTCAAATTATATCTTAAGAGAGCAGGCAAGAGGTTCAGCTGTGTCCTCCGTGTCATTTTCTGTCTGATTCAGGCACAAACTGATACGGCTAACAGCTATTCTGACTGACAGTATTTACACAGTGCAAAAGTGCGTGCTTGTAGGAGCATGACTGGACGTGATACTTTTTCCTGGTGACGTGGAGCCGATCCGCGAATCACACCACATTATGTTAGCTGACTAATCAGAGCCTCTTGAGGGCAGCCATTTGGAGGAACTAGGAAATATGATGGTCGTTTTCATGTTTAGCTGAGTAGCAGTATATAATCAAAGTAAGAAATATGAAAAAATAATGTAATTTTCTACAAATGAAGCATTTTATTGCTTTGCATCTTTATAAACACAACAAAGCTTAAAAATACACTCTGGAGCACCCGTTTAAGAATTTATTTTTTCTGTTGAACACAAAACAATATATTCCGGAGAATGTTGCAAAAGTAGCCATTAACATAGTATAGGGACAAAAATACTATGGAAGTCTATGAATAAATATACTATACTATAAAATACTATGTTTCTGTCCACAATTATTCACTACGTCTTCCTTTTTTTTAACAGAAGTAAGAAACTCTAGCAAATCAAGTCAAGGGTAATGTAATGTGTTTTTGGCGACGCGGCAAGAAGGTCGCTGGTTCGAGCCTCGGCTGGGTCAGTTGCATTTCTGTGTGGAGTTTGCATGTTCTCCCGGTGTTTGCTTGGGTTTCCTCCAGGTGCACCAGTTTCCTCCCCAAGTATAAAGTCATGCAGTACAGGTGAGTTGGGTAAGCTAAATTGTCCATAGTGTATGAGTGTGAATGGGTGTATGTGGATGTTTCCTAGTGATGGGTTGCAGCTGGAAGGCATCCGCTGTGTAAAACGTGCTGGATAAGCTGGCGGTTCATTCCGCTATGGTGACCCCAGATTAATAAAGGGACTACGCCAAAAAGAAAATGAACGAATGAATGTAATGTCATGGGGGGGGGTCTATCCACACCACCACCAGTGTGCAGCATCCACTTGGATGATGCAATGACAGGCACAGGACACTGGCGCTAATGCGCACATCACATACCAGCTATAGGGGGAGTGGAGAGACAGTGATAGAGCCAATTCAGTGGATGGGGATGATTGAGAGGCCATGATGGGTAAGGCCATGAAGGACAGCGGAGTTATACCCCTACTCATTAAGAGAAGTGCCATGAGATTTTTAATGGCCACAGAGAGTCAGGACCTCGGGTTAACGTCTCATCCAAAAGGGTGAGTAAATGCTGACAAAATTGTCATTTTGGGGTAAACTATCCTTTTAACAAAGCAATAAAAGTATTTTATTTTGTTTATACTGTATGTTGTAATATCATGGTTAATATTCATCGGGGTCCTAACATATTGCTAACCTATTTTAGCATGGCATTTTATGATAATTTAATGATTTCCTAGCTTAGTAAGAACAGACAGACTTCTTTCAAAAACTCAGATGACTTGCATATCATTTCCTCTGCACATTAAACTGGGCTAGAAGAAACTAGTTTATACCTCTCACCTCCAGAGAACTCTTTTTAAAGGACATCCATTAATTTCACCCTAAATCAGTGTGGCACATGTTGACAAGAGACCTCTAAGCCTACTCAAGTTTCCTCAGCATATAAATCCTGAGAGTTAGCCTGTAACCAAAACAAAATTAACATCATTAAAAGGTCGTGCCGGTATGGGATAACGGAGGAGCCGGAGGGTGTTAGCAATGGTGGCATAAAGAGCACGACTCAAGCAGGTGGCTAATGACAGACCCCGGCACCCTCTCACAATGATCTATTATACGAGCGGATGGGACAGCATGCTGCGCTCCACAAACACGTTTATAACGAGCTATAGCGGCAGATGATGAAATTTCCCCAACACATCATACCTAACGATCAAGCAATTTTCAGAGTAATAGGCAAGAGCCCGGAGCAATGCATTTATTAAGTAGTTAACTGACAAAGGCCGAGACGGACAACAAAGACATCTTAACTACTGATTGGTCTGATTCGTCTTCTTCAATTAAAGGTCTGATTGCATTGACAGCTGCTTTATTACATCACCATCGGTCACTGTCATTTGTCTCAATGGAAATGTTGGAAACTAGTCATTTCAGTGTACGTACTACTATAAAAAGAAACAAAAGTAAAGAAAAAGGGCCCAAAAAAGGAATTCACAATGTGTATTATTATTATGTTATGCATTTTATTAAAACTTTTTTGATTATTTGGCACTCAAATCTCAAACACAATAACAATTTACTGACACTATTAAATGTAACATTTAGCAAACCTCAATACCTGCGCTTGTCACACTTGACAAAAACAGCATGCTATATTCTAGATTTTTCCACCTTAGACTGGTGGCAAAAGTTAAACCGTTTCTTTCTTAAAAAAATAAAAATAAAAAGAGCTAGAAATTGTAACCCATGCTTTAATTTCCTCTTGGTTAGACTACTGCATTTCCTTGTACATTGGTCTACCTCAGTCAACACTCTCTCAGTTACAGTTGGTTCAGAATGCAGCCACCAGATTACTAACAGGAACTAAGAGATTATACTGTATATCTCCCCTGTCCTTGCCTCATTGCACTGGTTTCCTATAAAAATCAGAGTTAATTTTAAAATCCTTCTTGTCACGTTTAAAGCATTGCACAATTCTGCCCCGGTTTATATCAGTGAACTTCTTAGGCGACAAACTGTTAAGGTCCAATGATCAGTTTCTTTTGTCTGTCCCTCTGTCAAAAGGTGTTCGAGCTTTCTGTGTTGTGGCCCAAGGCTCTGGAACAGTCTCCCTTTGAACATCAAGATTTGTCTGTCATTGGATACTTTTAAATCTAACTTAAAGACTTATTTTTACTCCCCTGCCTTTGAGTGACGCATGCATGTTATTTCTTATCTGTGCTTTAGTATTACATATACATTTCCTTTTTTTATATTTTTAATACAGGTTTTATTTTTTTATATAATTTATTTTATTGTAAAACACCTTGGATCAACTACAGTTGTGTAAAATTGTGCTCTATAAATAAAAGTTTGCCTTGCCTATATATGTGTACATTTTTTTCCAGAAAATACATTACTTTGATTTTAAACTTAATGTTTAGGTCATATTTAAGTCATCACAAAATATATGATTCATGTTACATGTAAAACAAATTAAACCAAACATTTATTTTCAAAGTACACATGGCAACGTGTTTGGGCAGATGTTTGTCCTGGTGTTTGTGTTTGTTCTGTCTGCAGTGTGGTGTTTCATTCTCAGCGTCTCAGTCTAGTTGGTTTCGGTTTGCGCTGGTATGAAACAAGCACGTTGCATGTGTGAGTGCACGGTGAGTGTTTCATCTATTGCATACTTGTGTCCTCTTGTTGGTGTTGTGTTTTGCTCGGGGTACATGTTTACATGCGCTGCGTGCTGTAGTGACTTATGTGAACACTCAGTTAATGAGTTTTCTCATTGGCTGCGTGTTCTAGTCTCGTTTTATGTGAGCACATGGCTTGTGTTGTCTCTGTGTCATGTGCTCTTCTGTCTATTGTCTAGTCCCACCCTCCTTGTTTACCCATTATTAGTTTATTATGTTCACCTGTTTGTTTGTTTGTTTATTATTTCTTCTTTATATTCTCCCCTTGTCTGCTGTCCTATGCCAGTTCGTCGTCGTATGTTGCCTTGTCCTGTTCTGTCTTCCAGCCCTGATCCCTGCCAGTCTGCCCAGTCAAGTTTGTTTGTTTAGTTAATGTTTTCCCCCTCGGGTTGTTTTTGTTGCCTTTTTGTTTTACTTTTTTTTATTAATACTCATTTTTGAGGTACTGCAACTAGCCATTTTTGAGGACTGAGTCCTCATCTCCTTCCTACCCAAACGTGACAAAATCCTTTTTTTTTTTTTAAATGAACATTAATAGGCTAAATGCAGTGTAGACATTTGTGTAAAGACATTCTTTGGCTATAACATGAAAATAATAATTGGTTTGTCTGTGTCATATTAGTGTGATGTAAGAATACAAAAATGTTTGTATATGTAATAGATGTGGCCAATCAGACACATAACTATTTTGATTTAACCCTGTAAAGCTGTTTAAATGTAAACAATCGTAGCAGGGGTTTCTTTTATAAAACATTGGGAAGAAACCTTCTCCTGTACATGTATTAATTCATGTGCATGGCTCATATAAGTATTTAAAGTGATTTAATAAAATCACTATTTAAGTTAAATATGCATACTTTGAGTTTACATTCTCCCACCATATTTGTTTTTATAGATCACAACTTTTGCATTAAAAGTGATCCACACGTTTCCACCCCCCTTTTGCGTGTATGCCATGTTTATAAATGAGACCTCAGGTGATTTTAAGCCCAGTTAATACTGGTCCGATTGAGCATGCTCCTTATAAGGGTGAATCTGTTTACAGATCTGCAGCAGATCCACTAATATGAACAGGAACAATCTCTCACTTTACAAAACACTGAAAAATTAGAGCGATTCAGCCTGTTCATGAGCAGACGAGTGTTATCTGTACTCAGCTTACTATAATCTCTGGCATCTGGCCAAAAAAAATCTAACTTTTTATGTTACCTCTAACTTTGGAGACTGTATAAATCACTCTAATGTGGTCTCTTGATTGTTTTGCATTTTGTAGGCGTATGGTAGGTTTGGGCAATGCTTATTGGTCAGATCAAGAGGTGTGCTTACTCTATTGGCTAGTAAGACTGTCACACAAAAAAGACAATCAGGAACTTGCTCTCAACACATATTCATTATATTTGTGTCTCATTCACATCATAGCCTTTGCGATTTGTTAATCGAGATTGCGATTTGATTTCAATTAATCCCTCAGCCCTAATTGTGAACATCCCACAAGTCTCTGATGCCTACAGCTGTATTTGTGGAAGATATTGAGCTGCAGTTCGCACTTCATTTACACTCTCCATTAAGAACCAAATTAGACCCACCAAACCAGCCATTTCCTAAGCATTTTCATTGATAAATGACAAGCTGTAAAGCACGTAACTAAAAGAAACAATACAGTCAGCTGAAATAAAAATATGCCGACTGTTACCCAATTCAATCCATCTTCATAGAAATGGCTTTAGGAGGGCTTACATCTTCAACAGAGGAATAAAAGCAGAGATAAGCAGGACTGCCTTCGCTCTTAAAAGCATCTGCGGCATAAAACATCAAACAGCGGCTGAAAATAAAGCACTTCGCTCCCTGCCAGAGCACACAGCGCCCACCCGGCAGATATGAGCAAATTATGATGGGATTGGGTAGCGGTAACCCCTTTAAAGGTCCCCTAAAGTGCCTTGGATGCACAGGTTTGTTTGCTGTATGATGCAATTTCAACTGAAACATGAAGACAGTGTGGGACATATCAAGTAGCCATTCCTTTTTCTTTTTATTAAATAGCCAATAGAGTTTTGTTTATATCCCAGTCATACCCATCAGATTGGTCAAGCTAAAGCTCATCAGACTATGTTGTCAACACAGAGTCTAAATGTTTAGAATACAGCATTCAGTGCAATTCAAATGGGTTTGAAATCGGTTGTGGTTTGCAGGTTATAGGTGTGTCAAAACAAATAATTTCTACAGAGTATCATGATTCAGAAAAGAAAGATTTGGTTAGATGTAGCCTAATGAGGGTTTTCTAATGTCATTTGTGTACTACGGCGAGGTTTGTGCAAGTATTGTAAAAGAGGTGTGATGCAAGCACAAATAGCATACTATGAGAGACTAGAAATGTGAACGAGTAGCATACTATGGCAAGGGAGGTGACACACATTTGCGAGTAGCATATTATGACAAGGGAGGTGAAACGCATGATTGATAACCATACTATAATGGGGAAGGAAAGACACGTGTGATTAGCATACTATGGCGTACACTATGCATGTGCGACAGTGGTGTCAAAATTAATTGTTTCTTCGATGCACCGCAATGCAGACGTGGACAATTCAGTATCGGTTCATTAATTGATCATCACCGGTTATTACGTACTGACGTCATTTATCTCATATGTGCTATGTCTCGGTAGAACACTATTCGAATGAGGTGAGAACAAGTAATTAAAATGCTCCAACTACTTAAAAAGCGGATAATTGTGAATAATTCACTGCTTGCGAGTTGGCTGAACAGTCTTTCACTGACACTGAAGTACAGCAGAACCAGGAAACACTATTTCACTGCTAGGGAGAAAATGAATCTCTCTCTCTCTCTCTGTCTGCTTCTCTGTCTTTCTCACTTTGGACCTTTGAACTGCTAGCATGTTTGTAAGGTAACTTTTCCTCTCCTTTAGTGCTATTATAGCGATACTTGTGAATCCTGACACGAGTGTGTCTGTAAAGAAAGTTTCTCCATGGTGTCTATCAAGGATCAGCTGTAATAGCTGCGCAATGTGTGCTTTATTATGCATTCTTCAGTGTCCGCGTCATGTGAAAAGCGCTGACGCTTTTAGAGCCTTTTAGAGCTACAGACCTTCCTGTTGAGAATGTGAACACAATGACCAATCATAGGAACGAAAGAACACGCTCGACAACACTCAAAAAGCAAGTGAAATGATATTTACATTAGTTTATTTGCTTTCACTGCTCATGTTATCTTCTGTGATTGTATTTGAGTTTTGTTTGAAACATTCAAAACGAGTGTTTTCTTTGAGCAGGTCAAATTAAAGTTACACTACATATATCTGACTGCTTGTATTAAAGGACACAATTGTATTACAAATAATTTACTGTATAAATATCAATATATTAACAAAAATTTAATTCAAGAATTCTTGTGTTGTAAAGAAAAAATATAATTGTGAATGGAAAGAATCGTCAATGCACCATGATGCACAGAGATATCGAATTGGACTGAATCGATGACATGATAATTGTAACCAAACCGAACCCTGAGACCAGTGTAGGTTCACACCTCTTACGTGCGATTAGCATACTATGGCAAGTAAGGCAAGACGCACATGTGAATAGCATACTATGGCAAGAGACAAGATGCATGTGCCATTACCATACTACAGCAAAGACTACAGAATACACAAGACATGTCACTCGTATAGTTTTAAATAGGAAAAAGTGTCAATATGGCGAATGAAGCTCTGCCTACTAGTACAGGAGCAAATCAGCAATCGATATAGACTGACATTTCACTGGGAAGAGGCTTGGAACAGACGTGTGCTTTTACGACAGTTTTTTTGGTTAACAAACACACTGGAATCTCAGCACATACTTGCTTCACAGGCATAAGAAATATATCTACATTAAGCTTGAAATCTGTGCTTTAAATTAACCAAGTGCTCTTGAAAACAAACATTTTTTGGTTTTGTAATCTGTATAAAATGAAAGCAAGGTATAGTCCGTTCTGACAAATGCACATCACATGACAGCAACTACTCAAACGCCCAAAAACTTGTAAACAAAGAGTCACTGTTATTTCTGGAGGAAATTTGCCCTTAAGTCCAAGTTGTGGATTACTTATGAAAAGACCAGCGCGATCAAACAATCACTATCCAGAAGATGATAATCTGTAAAATGGCCATAAATGAGGTTGGTGTCGTGATTTCTTTCCTTTCGAGTGTGCATGCGCATTAGCTCGGGTAACGTGACAATATGTTGATTTTGTTTGATTTGTTTAGAAACGAAACATGAGAGACAGTTGTTTAATTTTATTGGTGGTTCCAAATATGTAATGTAATTGTAAACCTGGCAAACAGTTTTGAAGAATTTGATGTTCCCCCCTTTCAGACAGAATGCCACCACATACTGCTCGAGAGGTATTTCAAAGATGGCCACCGAATTAAATGACTTGTCTTAAAGGGACTTTGACTATAGTGAGGAAGGTAGTACATGTGTGCAATCTGCATAGTATGAAGAGGTAGGTGAGACAAGTGCAACTAGCATACTATGGCGAGGAATGCAGGACACATGCAATTCCCATTCTAGGGCAAGGGAGGCAAGACACGTGTGTGAGTAGCATACTATGACATGGGAAGCTAGAATCACATGCAATTAGCATACTATAGCAAGGGAGGTGCATACTATCAGCATACTATAGCAAGGGAGGTGCAACACATTTGTGAGTAGCATTTTATAGCAAGGTAAGTGAGACATATTAAAGTAGCAATCTTTGGCTAGGAAGGCTAGAACCACAAGCAATTAGCATACAGTGATGAACTGTAGGCATAGTGATTAGCATGCTATAGAAAGGGAGGCCAGAGGAAGCTCTATTAGCACACTCTGACAAGAGAGATGAGGCTCACATATGATTAACATACTGGACTCTATTTTAACGATCTAGGTGCAAAGTGTAAAGCACAAAAGCATCAAGGTCGTGTTCGAATCCACTTTTGCTATTTTAATGACAGAAAAACATGGTTTGCGCCGTAGCGCATGGTCTAACAGGGTTGTGCTTATTCTCTTAATGAGTTATGGGTGTGTTTTAAGCATAACGTGCATTAAACCAATAAGAGTCTCATCTCCCATTCCCTTTAAGAGTCAGTTGCGTCGCACTATGGCACATTTTCTATTTACATGATGGACTTTGTAAGTGGAAAAACTGAATGCTTTACTAGCGAGAAAACTGTTAAACTGACCATCTGCAGCACAAGGATAAAGAAAAAGCCTCCTCCATTCGGCCACTTTACTTTCACTCTTTACTTTCCTTTCTCGGATAACGAAACGGTGTTGTACGCACTCCACTGAAGACATCCATCAGCCTATATATTTAATTTTGTTTGTTAAGTGCAAATATTTGTTTCAAAACTATTTCTAAATTTAGTTCTAATTTCCAGCAAACGAATAAAGGAACAATAATAACAAAGTGTGGTCAAAAAACGGTTATATCTAAACACAAGTCCTATGCCTCATATGGTCCAAAATCCGACAGGTGGACAAATCTAAGCTTGTTTTTATTTAAACATATAAATATGCATATAATAAATAATACTACTACTACTAATAATAAAAACATTATACAAATTGTCATGAATGAACTGAAAAAGCCCCTTAATGAAAGCATGGATGCAGGGTTTTTTATATTCATGTAGAAAAGAATAATTTTTGTAATATTTTAAAATGGAAAATGAATTTACTCCTTAAACAACATGGTGCAAAACAGGAAAATTAGGGTTGTGCTGTTCTGAAAATAGCAACAAATCACGCCAAACAGGTCTTGCGCCTTATTGCATCGGGTGTATGATAGGGCCCACTATGTCAAGGGATTCAAGATCACTTAGAGCAGGTTGAAGTTCAGTTCATTTATCTCACTGCTTGATTTTAATGACAAAGTTGTATACATAAAGTCAAATAAAAAACTGGAAATGCAGTGAATTGAACCAAATCGATGACATCACAACTGAATGGGACCAAAAAAAAAAAAAGAGACTAGTGTAGGTTCACACACCTAGCTGACTCATTCAATCTGCAGTGTTATTGTGTCTCTGGACTGTGTTTCTGCATTACATAACCCAAAAACACCCTAGAAAAAAGCATATTTACACAGTCTAAATTGGTTTATTACTTGTATGTGCCGATCGAGAACCATAACTTAATTTTGAATCTCCTACTTGCCTGTTTGCTGACTGCGTACTGTATGTGTGTGTGCGATACATTTTCCCCCTCTGGGCTTTCTGTAGAGGTGTGGGATCATGAGAGCAGCGTTTTTCAGCATCTTGGCTTTTAGGTCTTCCTCCCCCTCACTGTTACAACTTACAAATATGGATGAGTTCACATCAACACTGTCTGCTACCGGTTATTATTTACAAGTGTGTATGCAAATCTGTGGCGTGAACACTCGGTTACATGTAAATAAGTGACTGATTTCAGCTGCAGCAATAATGTCTTGAAGGGGTGGGACACTTCAGATACTAGAGAGCATATGATTGGTTTGAAGATCTGATGAAAAGCTGAAGTGCTCCACGATGTCATAAAAAATAATTTAAAAAATCAATCCATACTGATGGAACAAACAGTAAGTTTTAAATGTTTATATCTTCTAAAACTAAGATATTGATACTCATACCCCTAAAAAACATTCATTCTGATTTGAGGGGGGCTTTAATCAGGCATTGTTACGCCCCGTGTGGCTGACCTACAGCTGACCTACCAACCGATTGACACAGGTCAATAAAAAACTCATAAAAAATATGATTTTCAAGATTAAAAACATCTTACTAATTTTAGTTATAATTTTAGTTAAACAATGAAAATAATACACACTACTATGGCTGAAATTAATGTTTTATAAATATGTCTTTCATTTATTTCGTGACACATTTGCTTTTTAACTACAAATATATATTATAAACATTGATATATTATAGGCATGCAATATTCTGCAATAACAGCACTCATACAGACTCCTCGCTTCACTGTCTCGTACAGCCTCATCACCCTTCTGTATTACTCTGCCCACATAGAGGTACAGCAGATCAATAAACTCACTACAGTTTGACAAATATTGCAGCTGTTGGACATCATAATGTACTTTTGAGGCTTTTTAGAATGTAGTTGTTCAGATGCAGTTTATTTATAAGGGCAGTGCCTATTTTAAAGGGCCATGAAACCCCCCTGTCTCAGCAGGGTGTTTTCACACTTCTAGTATGAAAAAAAAAAGTCAGGAAAGTGGGTGTGTCCAGCTCTGTTTAGGTGGGAGTGTCGGAGGAGGGAAAGAGGGAAGGTTTTGCAAAAATGGGAGTTTGCGTTTGGGCACGCACTGATTTTCACAGAGGCAAAACAAACACACAGACGCAGGGGAGAAAGACTGTGACTGTTTACATGGACATCAGTAATCAATTTATTTGCCAATTTATTAATTTGTCAACTTTAACTGCAGTTTGGCACTTTCACTTTTTATTCAGGAACATTTTCTGCATGTCTGCAGTCTATAATATTGTAGTGATATTAATATACTGTAAACTTAGTAACAGTTCAAATCATTTTGACTAAGGAATGTCTTTAAACACTGAAAGAGCTCTGCTGATGATACGAACTAACTTTGCCATCTGAATAAACAAATAAAGATCACTGATAGCTTGCTTATCAAATCTGTAGAGACAGGACAATCACCACCAACTGGAACAGTGTCTTTTTTAAAAGGAGACAAGTGACAAATCCGGATTTCACCATTTTCAGATGTGAAGATGCTCTCGGGTAAAAAAAAAAAAAAGTTTCTTACAAGTGCACTGTAGTCCACACGTGAGCCCAGCTGTGCTCTCATAGTGGGAAATGAAAACAAAACCTTCATTGCAGCTCATTAATAAACATAACACTAATGACCCATGTCTTCAAATTCTTGTTCTTTTCACTTGTTTTGGCAACACAACGTGACTTCTCTGTCGTCTGAACACTGTAACAGGTAAAACAGTCTTCGAAGATATCATGCATAATAATGAAGTTGCACTTCATTCACAATAGAGCGCGCTGATTGGTTTGAACCAAGACTTTCTCATGAATTATGCAGAAGTGAATGAACAGCGGTAAAAAGTAGTTTCTCATACAAACGGATTTTTGAGACTCTGTGTTTGATTTAGTTTTTTATATACAAGATTATGCCGTCAAACTGTTGTATAAAAGCAATATCACACTCGTAGCAGTGCGATATGGCTATATATCATCACTGGTGGGACTATGCACGCCTCCCACCAGTGCTTATATATAACCATATCGCACTGCTACTCATGTGACATTGCTCATATATACACTTATATAAATAAATATTAAATATCAACTTCTGGACACCAACATAGCTTGGAATTAAAGAAACTATGATATTTTTTTTAATTAATTTAAGTCTTTCTTAATATATCAAACTACTAGCAATGATATTAGCAGAGACATTCTACCATTGTATCTTAAGCAGTTCAAACTGCTCAGCATCTCAAGCATTTCTTTTCTTCTAAACACAATTAATACATTAAGCCATTTTTGTTCACTTTTTTTCAACAGCGTGTTTTAATTAAAAATTATTTCATCTATTTTGTTATGAAGCTTTCATTTCGGCTTAACTTTATTGTCACTGACAAAATTTAAAAAAAAAGCTTTTTAGTCAGTAATCCCATTGAGCAGATAAACATTACAATTACACCAATAACTGATGAAAGGGAACAAAAATGTTGGCATGGATGATAAGACATCAAAACAATAATGATACAGTAGGTTTCTCCTCATAACATTGCGCAGAATTACAATATTTTCAAATATAGGCTGTACACACACACACACGTGTATGCATGTATGAGGGTTTGTGCATATGAAAGCGATTTGTCTATTCTTTTCAAGCTGACAAACCATGAAATAGAAGTAGCTCAATCTCATTTCCTTTGCATAATAGAGTCGAGGCGATGTTGAAACATGTAAGATAAATGATCTGCTGCTGTGTTATAAGATCCTAGAGGCACGAGAGCTTCACTGTCTCCAAATCTGGTGATATTTCTCATTTCTGAACCGGACAAACACCTCACATACTTCACATGCACAGACAGAGACAGAGACAGAGACAGACAGACAGACAGTACCTAAATGTACAAAGCTGTACAACAACTATTTATTAATTCATTCATTCATTTTCTTTTCGGCTTGGTCCCTTTTATTAATCTGGGGTCGCCACAGCAGAATGAACCACCAACTTATCCAGCATATGTTTTATGCAGCGGATGCTATTTCAGCTGCAACCCATCACTGGGAACAACTACTGCTTTTTAAATTTATTTTATTCTTTGTTGTTGTTTTTTTCTTATACTTGTTTTTTTTATTCTGGTTTACGTAATGTACTTTAAATTACCATTGTGTATTAAATGTGCTATATAAACTTGCCTTGCACTACTACTACTGCTCATAATCATAACAGTAATAATAATATAATACTAACAATAATAACAAAATGTTTATATAAATAATATTTGCAAATATTCTACAAGTCAAAGGTTTCGAATAAGATATTGATTCTATAAAAAACAAAACGTTTAAAAATATATATTTTTCATACATTTTGAAAAACAATAATTTTTTAAGAATATAAAAATTTTTTCTAAATATACTTTTTAAAAAGTTTTTTATAATGTAGCATTCAAATTGTTTTAAGTATAATTTAGTTTCGACTATTAAAACCCTGCTGATTTTATACTCAATTATTATGAAATAATAATGGTGCTTAATCACTGATAATGTCATAAAAAAAAAAAAATCATCAATTACAGCATCTACTAAAATACATTTCCATCCATTTGGCTGCATTTACACTGCAGATCTTGATGGTCAATTCCAATTTGGTGACTGTATCAGATTTTTTTGACAACCCGCTTTCATTGTCTTTTAAATGTGACTTGTATCCAATTGTCTGCATTTACACTAAACATGGCAAAGACGCATTGACCAGGAAAAAAGGGCAGGTGCTGACTGACAGCTGATTATAAAACAATAAAAATAAAAAGTTTTCATTCCTGTATTTTATCTGTTCACAGGGTTTAATTTTTAAAATTCTTTTTGACAAGTTATTCTATAGTTATAACAAAAAAGTTCTCATTTGACCATTGTCTTTTAATCTAGGCTTTTTATTAACCAGTAGGCATCTTAATGTCATTTCCATAGCATGATTTATGCATATGATGTTTGCAACAGTTTAGTTTAGCCTATATTGTTTATGCAGTGGACGTTGCATGCTCTCTCCCTGACATGCTTAAATACTTGTGATACATGACAATATAAATGCTTTTTTGTCCTAGTATATGGGATTTAAGGATTTGGCACTCTGCTGATGTCTGTTCCGAAATGAAAGCGTCAGAGTTGACATCGTTCGCTACAGTTTTTAATAACGCGTGACTTGCATTGACAGGTCAAAATCCAATCTACCTGCTTACACAAACGGGAGGACACAGACCTGATTCATATCGGATAAATTTCCACATATAAACAAGGCCTGAATCTGATTTGAGTAAATCGGAATCCATGTGATTTTTTTCCTGCTTACACTTACATGGGCCATATCTGATATGTGCCACATGGTCCTCTCCCATGTGGTACAGATAAAAAAAAAAGACAAAAAAAATTAAATAAATCGAAAATGGGTCACTTAAACCATGCAGTGTAAATGCAGCCAATTTAATACTGATGTAAGAGTGCAAATTATGATGCTTTTGTTTATATGGCAAAACATGTATTTTTCACCAAGAAGCTCCATACAGATTCCAAAGGCAGATACTCATAAGATCAGGACCTGGTTAATATTCGGACTTTAGGGGTTTTACGGTGTGGTCACGTGTTGATTGGTCAGTTTGTATGCCTCAGTATTTGCGCTTTGATCACGTTCAAGAAAGATGCAAAATAGGTGGTAAACTTTGCTCTTTTCTTTTCCTGCTCCTCTCCTGCTCTGGAGTCTATCTTCTCTAGCTCTACTGCTCTCTCTGGGGCCTACTGCCTGTTCTTTGTCTCTCTCTCTCTCTTTCTCTCTCAGGTAACTTTATTTTACATTTAAGCTGGGTACAATTAATATCAGAATCAGAATCAGAATCAGTTTTATTGCCAAGTGTGCTTCACACACACAAGAAATTTG
>CAIGQZ010032553.1:7092668-7112581 GCA_903798205.1 Danio tinwini | reverse complement strand
CCTTTTACTACTGTAATGCTCATCTGGCTGGTGTCCCATCTTGTACTCTTAAATCTCTACAGATGATCAAGAATGCTGCAACTTGTCTGGTTTTAAACAAACCGAAGAGAGCCCATGTCACACCTCTCTTTATCTCCCTGCACTGGTTACTGGTTAAAGCTTGTATCAAGTACAAATCTTTGATGCTGGCTTACAGAACAACCAGTGGCTTTGCACTCTCTTACCTCCACTTGCTTCTGAAAGTCTACATGCCCTCCAGAAATCCCCAGTTAGTAAGTGTGCACTGTCTAGTTGTACCATCACAGAGAGGTTTTAAATCTGTTTCCAGAACCTTTTCATTTACTGTTCCTCACTGGTAGAATGATATTACCAATTTCATGTGAATTTCCGCTGATATAATTCAAACGGTAACTGAAAACTTATCTCTTCCGTGAATGCTTGAGTACTTCATAAACAAAAAAACAGCTCTTATTACTCTAGATTTTTTTTCTCCAAGCAGTTTCAGTTTCTTTGTACAAGTAGCACTTCTTGTGTGTATTGCCTCTTCATGTTGAATTGAATGCTGAAACTTGCCTTCATTTAGTCATGCAATCCTAAATCAATTTATAACAATGTTTGATGTTAAGATTAAATAAAGCAGCAACCGTACCTTCAAAGATTCTCCACACATTTAAAACAATCTATTAGGAGCGTAGACCAAAAAAAATCTCTGATAATGAGAATGAAATAACAAGAAAGTCCACACACTCTCGAAAATCAAAAAGACACAAGTGACATGAAATAATAAACAAATTACTAAAAAGCCGTTTGACCAATTACCAACGTCAATACCAAGCTAACCAAATGCCAATTTTAAGCTTAAACCTATTCAAAACACTACTCAAACAGTATTAGATTAAAATTAGCAAATATATCAGAAGCAGTATATCCTGTAGATTTTCTTTTCCAGAGAACCCGCATTCTCCACCACAAACCAGTCTCAATTTTGAACCGTTTTGGCAGGATCAGTTCTCAAAAGCAAAGCCGGCGTGACTCTGAGCCCTGGGGATCTCTCAGGTCACTGGAGACAATAAAAGAGAGACTGGGAGGGATCATTTTAAGGCTTTTTTGAAGAAAATATCTCTGGAGAAACAGGCTGCTGTGCCACTGGCGTTGATAAAAAGTAGGGGAGCGTGCCAGAGGTTTAAGCCACTTTCGTCTGCTTGCCAGTGAGCGACAGGGTAATTAGAGCCAATGGTGATAAAAACTTCAGCTTCACACAAAACAGGCACTGCTAACATCACCAGCACCTTATTACATCATTACATTAACTACAAAGGTCACTCCACAGAGAGATCAAATATATTAGCCAAGCTGCAAGTCATAATGAGTCCACTCTAAGGTAATGATGCATCCAAACATTGTGTTTGCTCTAGAACTCATCTGCTAAATGACATGTAACCAATGATTACTCTCAACGGTGCAACATATAAACATGCAGTAAAGGTAAACAGGTCTGTTTCTGAAGGCACTTCACCTTCCTGTTTACTTGTTAGTGTAAGGAGTCTGTAAAACACCCCCGCCCCCCCCTTGCCCTTTAATCATTTTAATTTTGTTTTATTAGGAATTTAATATGCAGTGTGGCAAGGTTATGAGGCAAAAAAATATTCAAATTCTATATTCAGGAAATTCTATATTCAGGAAAAAACAAGATGAGTTGATCGCATAATTAGAGTGATGTACAAATAATATGCTGTACATTTAAATGAATATAAAATTAAAAATAAAAATATTATAAAGTACAATAAATATACATTTGAAGTGAGAATTAAATATTAGAGATTAAATATTTCCCAAACGATGTTTAACAGAGCAAGGAAATTTTCACAGTATGTCTGATAATATTTTTTCTTCTGGAGAAAGTCTTATTTGATTTATTTCGACTAGAATGAAGCAGTTTATAATTTTTTTAAAACCATTTTAAGTTCAAAATTATAAGCCCCTTTAAACTATATATATTTTTTGACAGTCTACAGAGCAAACCATCGTTATACAATAAATGCCTTATTACCCTAACCTGCCTAGTTAACCTAATTAACCTAGTTAAGCCTTTAAATGTCACTTTAAGCTGTATAGAAGTGTCTAGTAAAATATCTAGTCAAATATTATTTACTGTCAACATGGCAAAGATAAAATAAATCAGTTACTAGAAATGAGTTATTAAAACTATTATGTTTAGAAATGTGTTGAAAAAATCTTCTCTCAAACAGAAATTGAATAAATAAATAAAATAAGACAAATATAAAATATGAAATAAAATACAAATTAAAAAAAGTCTATTTTCAAATTTTTTGTGGTCAAATTAATTTCCAGTGCTTCCCACACATAGATTTTACTTGGGCAGGTATAATAACAGCTCCCCAAGTATATTTTAATTTTTTTTACTATTATTATTATTATTATTATCTTTTTACACTTTTTTTTGTATCTGCCCAATATAAACAAACATCCGTGAGTAATTAAGTAGTGGAAAATCTTCTCTCCTTTACCCATTTTATACTGCTCGTTTTGTGTGCGCAAGAAATGTCAACACTCCCACGGCCAGTTTCACGTGCAGACCCACAGAGACCTTTTTGTGTCCGACCAGGGTTACTAAATCTACTAAAACGTCCAGGATTTGGTTTTGCTTTAGTTTTCTAAGTTGTCTTTAATTTTATGTGCACAGCCGCGAAAGCGAGAGATTAAATGATTAATTCTTTAATCTAAACGACTCAGAAAAACTGTACTAAATACTCGGAGAGGACGACATTACATCTGAATTGGCTGCAGAATATATGTATACCATTAGAAATGGGTAATCAACTCATTTGATCTTATTTAAATAATCTACACGTTTTATTCTTGTAGTAATTATACTTTTAGAGATATTGTCTGTTTTTATTCCTTTTTTCATTTGCTGTATATTTTATTAATTTGAGGATGTCAATATATTACATACTTTATACATTTAAAATGCTTTTAAAAGTCAATAAAGCAACCAGAATTTGAATGATAAATAGAAGGGAGCAGATTTGACCTGTCAGTGTGTGCACATGGCTCCTGAATAAAATTAAAGTAAGAGAAATAGTGGGTTTGTTTTTTCTATTTTAACAGTTTTTTTTAAACCTTAAAAGAAAATGTTGGAAACAGATAATAAAAAATATTGTTAAAAATCAAATTATGTTTTGTTTGTCGCATATAGTTAACTATTTATGTGCTGTGGGTAAAAGGTTTGTTTCAATCCGGCTACCACCACAAGCATATTTCAAACCTGTGGGAAGCACTGAATTCCATTGTTTTTCAGAATAACATATTTTTAAGCAAAACTAAAATGAACCAAGACACAATATATGAAAATAAAAATAATTATAATTGTATACCCACTTATTTATTTATTTTATTTTATTTATTTGTTTGTTTATTTGTCAACACTTAATGTTCTTTTCATATTTACCCTAAATACAAAATGCACTGATTTAACATGCAAAACAATATGTATGCAATTTGTATTATATAAATACATTTTAAATGTATTAAGAACAATTTGTATTAAAAAATTCAATTTTTTACGTATAACTCAATAAATCTGTCAATAATAATAAATCAATAAATTAATAGTTTACAGCATATAAAAATGAAACCATATTCAATTCAAGACTGCTGTATTTTATATTGAATAATTCATATAGGACACACACACAGACCCACATGAAAATCCCCAGTCGCATGAAGCTGCTTGTGTTGTTTGTTTGGTAATATGCATCATAAAGTTTGCGAGCATGCCTGAGGTTGTGTCGAAAAGTGGTAAATGAATCACTGTGTCAGCTTTACCAAGTTTCTGCTAACATTCTATTTGATCCTTCAAGAAATAATATATCAATCCTAAAAGAAAATACTCCAGGGGTTTTCACAGCACGGTCCCGCTGGACAATTTTCATATTATTACTGTGAAAAACATATTACAAAAACGGGGGAAAAAAGGGGAGAGAGTTCCTGCCATTGTGCGATTGGTGAAAGAACTATTAAATGTATCAGAGAGCCATGACTGTGTGGCGTTGAAAATTGAATTTTTGTGATTTACTTATGACCTCCAGTTGCATACATTCATATATGCATGTGCGAATGCAAGGGAATTCAAATACAGCTATTTAGTATTTGAATCACTTCGAGAGGGGGGAAGAAAAATAAATCTATTCTCCGTAGGCCTGAAAGATGCTGACCATAATACTCTGCCTCTATTCACAGTGAATGATTGATTTTAAAGAGGGCTGCTGTCAAGTGGTTGAAGCTCAGACATGTCAAAACAGATGATGGCAGAAGACGTCACTCAAAGACTGACGACAACCTCCAGTCTTGTCTGAGTCAAAAAAATAAAATAAAAAAGGGGGTAAGGAAACAGAGCTCCTTCTTTTGGCTGGAAGCATTTGTATATGACAATTTAAAATAATACATTGGCCTGCAAATCATTCCCAGCAGGCACACAACATCATAAGACTTTAATATTAGGTTAGATTTAGGTCGTAACATCAGGTGACCAAAATTCTATGTCTAGCCATTGTCTAAGGACAACGTTATTTTAACGTCCAATAACAATGTTAAATGACGTTGATATTTGGTTATTTTAGGTTTTGTTGGAAATTAACCAAAATCCAACGCTGAGCCTATATCCTAAACCAACGTCAAATTGGCGTCAAATACTGGCATTTATTCGTCAGGTAGGCCAACCAAATCCAACGTCTGATAAACGTCATAGTGGTAACATCCACACAATGTCAAGCTGTAACATTATTAGACTGTGATATTTGGTTGATGTTTGGTTGCACATTGAACATTAATGATTTTCATTCAACAAAATCCTTTATTTATAGCACTTCATTTTTGCATTAATATTTAATATCTCTTGTTCAAATACACTATGAACAGCAGCCATGTTAATTGCTTTATTTGTTCTCTATTTCCAACCTGGGGATGCTCATCCCGAGGACTCAATAGAGTTGGGCAGCACCATTTATGTGATCTAAGACCTGTGAACAGATAATGGCAACTATTGAGGACCTTTAGGACAACACGCATACAAAGAGATGCCTCCAACCATAGAAGACTTCGAGGACAACTCATACAAAGACATGAAAAGATGATCCCAACCATCGAGGACTTCCAGGACAGCACATACACCTAATGCAAAAATACACTTCACTAAACATCTTCAGTACACCAGGGGTGTCAAACTCAATTCCTGGGAGACCGCAGCCCTGCACAGCTTAGTTTCAGTCCTGCTTCAACACACCTATATGTGAGAATCAAACAAGCCTAAAGTACTCAATTAGTTTAATCGAGTGTGTTTAATTAGGGTTGGAATTAAACTGTGCAGAGCTGAGGCTCTCCAGGAACTGACTTTGACATCTGTGATCTACACATAGACATCACCTATATGCAATAAAATTGCAGGTTAACTATGTATATAATAACTTGAATTGAATTGTATCTTTAACTTAATCTGATTTAACAGTTGCCTTGAAACAATAATTAGTGTAAAAAGCACTATACAAATAAACTAGAATTGAATTGAACTGAATTGAATTGAAAATACAACATCCCCATGACGTTGGGGTAAACGTCAATCTGACGTCATATTGACGTCCTGTGCCTGCTGGGTTGCTTTAAGCACTTTACATTATTATGCTTCATTAATTGCAAGTTTATTTATCATAACTGTACATTTTTTTGCTGATTTTTATTTCACTTGTGACTACTTTTCTCTAGATTGCACAGTTTCTCACAGTTTGAACATTTAATTTTTACTGCTCAACTCTCACTTGTTCACTTTATTTAAAATGGGGGGAAATGTCTTCGTGGTGATATAAAATCCAGGAAATAATTAGGCTGATTAAACTAAATTTAATGTAATACAGTACTAACCTAAATATGAAACAAAGGAAAATACATAAAAAGGTTATGAATTGTGTGAGTGAAGCAGTGGCACAGTAGGTAGTGCTGTCACCTCACAGCAAGAAGTTTGCTGGTTCGAGCCTCGGCTGGGTCAGTTGGCGTTTCTGTGTGGAGTTTGCATGTTCTCCCTGCGTTCGCGTGGGTTTCCTCCGGGTGCTCTGGTTTCCCCCACAGTCCAAAGACATGAGGTACAGGTAAATTGGGTAAGCTAAACTGTCCGTAGTGTATGAGTGTGAATGAGTGTGTATGGATGTTTCCCAGAGATGGGTTGCGACTGGATGGGCATCCGCTGTGTAAAACAAATGCTGGATAAGTTGGCGGTTCATTCCGCTGTGGTGACCCCAGATTAATAAAGGGACTAAGCCGAAAAGAAAATGAATGAAATGAATGAATGAATGAACTTTGTAATATCAACTGCAGATAGACAGCACCAAAACATAAATATATGAAAATATTATATTAATAAATATTGAATCTAATCTAAATCTAATCTAACATCATAAGATGTAGACATATTCTGTCTGACAAAACAATTATCACCACCTGAGCTGATTTACATCTTACCATCTCCTTTTTCATCCATGTTGACTTTAAAGTCATCTGTTGAAGTCTCATCACTGACATCACTAACTGAAGCAATTATTTTAACCGTGATCCCGGCTAATTAGACTTTCATTGAGCTACATTAGAGAATGCATGCAAAGTTACTGGACATATATATCTACCACAGACTGTCTCAGTGTCAGTAACGTGGTTAAAAAAAAAAATCATAAAAAAGTGGGGAGGGGGAACTCAAAAAAAATTTTGTAAAGTGCCTAGTATAAATTAAGCTCCTATCGTGAACACTTGAGCACTGAAAGGCTGGAAGTATTTGTATATGACAACTTACTGTTCAATGACAATTTGGCCAGCAGCAGGGGGACTGGCAATAAAAACAATTGTTTCAAGCACTCTCCATTACCGCTTCCAAATAGCTAAGTCATCATAAATGATCAGTACCACGCTGCGTCTCCCTTATACACACTGTACATAAGTACAACAATGCTGCTACAATTACACATCTCTAATGAACAACAAACCATTAAAACGAGCCAAGCGAGATTAGAAACAAAGGAACTTAATATAATATTACTGTCATGGTTTTGCTAAATGTGCATATTTAGCATTATTTGAAAGCTTGTTTGTATTACAGCATATTATATATATATATATACACAATATATGCAATAAATATTATTTACAATAAAATATTATACAATATATTGGACAAATGAAAGTTTATTTTCTCATTACTTGTTTTCTGTTGAAGTTTTTCTCTCATAATTGAACATGTTTATCTTGTATTTGACTTTTTTCAGAATTGTTAAATTAATTTATTGTTTATTTTGCAGTTATTTTTACTTTAAGAAGTGTAAGTTGAAGGCCCAATCCCAATTTTCCCCCTTAGCCCTTTCCCTTACCCCTACCCCTCGTTTTGCGCGTTCCCGTCAAGGGGTAGTGGTGTCCCAATTCTCTTTAGCTTGAAGGCGTAGGGCTAAGGGCAAGGGGTATACACCCCATCGAACAAAGATTTTTCAGGAGCACACTCGAAACAGAGGGGTAAGAAAATTTCCCAGAATACACCTGCTACAGCGGCAGTTTCGCTGCTCCCGAAAGAGATCCACAAATTAGTATTTTTTTGTCGTCATAACGAATTTTTACGACAAACAAACACGTTTTAATATATTCATAATCGCGTTCATGCTTTACCATTGCTTTTTTTTTTTACGCAAACAAAAAACCTGCTAAATTTTGAAATCTATAATCCATAATAATAACTCCTGTACAGCAGTTCCACAACATTCTGACACTCGATGACACTCTAATACCCTGTCAGAAAAGTCTAGTGGCTAAGAATGAGCTTTTTACAGTGTCTGCTATAATGTTAATGTTGTTTTTGTGTGTTTACATAGATGAATACGGCCACTGTGTAAATACACAGTACAGTTACAATCTTATTGCCACATTATATCATTATGATAACATAATATATGCCTTCAGTGATTTCTTGAAGATAAATACCAAAAAATAACACAACTGGAAAAACAGCAGCAGTTTGATCTCATATGAAACAAAAGATAGCAATGACACAATGACGTGTGCAGGTGTTGAAGTGCTGTCCCAATTCTTAGGGGTAAGTTTTGAAGCCCTTCCCTCGGTTAACTAACTAACTAACCCTCGGTTGTAAGGGCCAAGGGGAAGGGGAAGGAGAAGGGGTAGGGGTACAAAAATAGAAATGGGATTGGGCCGAAGTCTCAGGTTACAGTTTAGATTTTCGTCCTCTCAAAATTACTTTTCAGAACTGTAAAATTTAATCTTATTGATTTTTTTTTTTATAAAAGTTTTCCAATAAATGTGAGTAAACTTTTTTTTTTTTTTTTGCTCACGCACCCCCGCTGACTGCATGCGCACCTCATGAAATGAATGAGGTTTTTATACTTGATGCGTTCGCCGTTGTGATATTATTTAAAACGACAGGGGGTGGTCAAAACTAACCCACTGTAAAACCAGACAGATAAACAGAGAAGTAGCAAGTTTCCAGACTGACGTCATACCATTAATATCATTCAATATAATTTAACTAACTATATATTTTATTTTAATGATTAGAAAGATTTTTATAACCAGTCAAGATGTTTTAAATTCAAACTTTGATGCATCATTTGCTTTTGTTCATATCTCGAACAGTTCAACCAATTAAAGTTTATTAGAATATTAAATGACAACAAAACATGAGTTGCTCTACAAATATATATTTTTATTATGAAAAGAATAAACCATTATCACCAATAAAGTCTAGAATAATAGGGCATCAGTATTTTGTAAACCAAATATTCTTTTCCAGTTATCAAAGAAATAATTTGTGGCTTCATTTTAATTTTGAAACTACTAAATTGTTTTAAAATCAAAATTGTATTATATACCTTAGTGTAAAACCTATGAATGGTGAGAAACATATTCTGTAATATTAAAACCACATGGCTCTCCACTTCTGCCATGACCTCCATTTTTGTTTTTAACAAACTTATGCCTCAGGTTTTTCTAAACTTTAACAAAAACTTTTCTCCTTTCCCATGGCTGTTGCGATTTCTAGCCAAGAATTATTGGTCATCTGGCTATCCCTATGATCACACATGAACGGACCATAAGGGTGTCTGTATAGGCATACCTGTTTCAGACACAATCTCTTCAAAGTGATTTATATTTAACTTAAATGAAATGCGGCGCCACACAAACTGTTCGCTCAAGACTCAAAAAAAAAATTGTGCACTCCGCCAGCCAAATTCATGTTGCACGCACCTAAAGCAAACACTACGATGACGTCACATTCGCTGCGCTCATTCAAGCGAACACGTGGAGTAGAAACCAGCCTTAATTCTAAAATATTTTTTTCTCTTAAGTTCTTATAACTCACAGTTGTGACTTTCTTAGAAATGCAAGTTTACACCAGTATATTTACCAGTTTGGTGATTGAGGATTTTTTATTTAATATTTTTTGGAAATAATCACCCTTGTCAGAGACAATAGTGGTTAAGTGCGCCAACATATAGCACCATGGTGCTCACGGTGACCCGAGTTCGATTCCCGGCTCAAAGTCATATGCCGACCCTTCCCCTCTCTCTCTCTACTCCCAATAATTTTCTGTCTCTCCTCCACTATCCTATACCAATAGAAGGTAAAAACCCCTAAAAAATTAATATTAATCCTTTAAAAATTATTTAAAAAAATAATAATAATCACCCATAAACTTCAAAGCATACAAAGATTTTATATTTAAAACTGATTATCCATGGAAAAGTTTTAGTTCAGAGCAATCTGGCACCCTAGACTTAAACTGTCAGCATAAAATCTGGTCCAGTCTGCAGTTCATATTTGCCAAGAATCACAATAAGATGCCATCTGACCAAAATGTAGTCACACAAAGCCAGGTTTTGCATAGCTTGTTCCAGATTGCAGCTTATTATGAGACACAGACATACATCTGAAAGGAGGGAAGAGAAGTAAATTGTTCACGGTTAAAAAAATAAAATAAAAAAAGTTCAGTGTAGAATTTTACTTTCTTGGCACACTTTGTGCCCATTAGTACCAATTGAGCATCGTGTCAATGCCACAGCCTACCTGAGTATTGTTGCTGACCCTTTCCACCCTTTTATGACCACAGTCAGGGTATATGCAGGAATGCTAAAGGTAATTTCAATATCTTTTTAAGACTTTTTAAGGCATATTTTAGGTCACTTTAAGTTCTAATCAGTATCAAACCTTTAACTTAATGAACAGTTGTAATAAACAGTTGTAGTTAAATAAATCAATGGAGCACAACCTTGCAACAGAACTCAAATAAACTCGGAAAAAAACAAAACTTAAAAAAATAAATTACACGGTTGTTTTCAGCGACAGGCTTCAGCCACTGTTTAAACTCATCTTTCTGCTGCAGCATTTGATCGAAATAGTTTTATCAATTTTCAATACTTTTTAAGACCCCGCAGACACCCCGACAGCGCACCCATCTTTTGATGGCTAATTACAGCAGGATAACGCGCAATGTCATGAAGTTCTACTAATTTTGCCCACCACTGTAAGCAATGGGTCAAAAGATAAACCTATGGTGCGAGTTCGAGATGAGGTAACATCTGTGTGACACTCAACACAGTTTAGTCCCCCTAAAGCTGAGCTGGCATCACAGCTGCCACACTGAGGAGCTCGAAGCTGAAAAGGCCACTTCATGCTGCTTGGAGTCACATGCTGACCATCGCCATCACACATGCTGCTGCTCTTCTAGTTGGCCTGCAGTGTGGCTGCTGCACTGTACTTGAAACGCAACAGAGTCTGGCATGAGGCCAGAGTCACAGAACACTGGCCCGATTATCCACATGCACCAAAGTATGAGACCCAATGAGGACACAGGGAGGACACTGGTCTCCGTGAACTCAAAGAAGGTACAGTAGCGAAGATGGATTTTAGTCTAGTAAAGGCAAACATTTGATTCTGAGTTCTTGAATTAATGATAAGGAATGTGTATAACCTGAAAGTCGAGCGCTGCACATAAAAATCAAGCTTAGAAGACAAGCAGTACAACTTGATTTACCTACGAGCCAGTTTGAGCTAGAAAATTAAAAACATACATCATAACAATAGCTATCCAATTCCAAAGCAAATGAATCATATAGTACAAGGCTGTTTATGTTAGTAAATAAAAAAATACACAGCATGTCAAGTGGTGTAAAAGAAACAAATTACAAATACTCAAATTACTGTATCTGATTAGTTTTTCTCGAGTTTATTTGACAAGGACAATACACATTACAGTGTAACAATACAGAAATGTGCCAGATTCATCCAAAACTTTAATTTGCATCTACAGTGGTTCCTCACTTTAACACTGTTCACCTTTCACGGCCTCGCAGTTTCGAGATTTTTTTTTTTTTGTGCAATTTGATATGCTTATTTTTATTATTAGTTTTTACAGCACATTGTGTTCTGCATCTTGATTGGCTGTAGAACATTGTCAACCAATCTCCTCCGTGTCTCTTATACAGTACAGAATGCCAATAGCATCTCAGCAACAAAGTGATGTAATGCCGCATTACAGTGTTGAAGTCAAGAAAGATATCTAACTTTGTGCCACCACATAACTATAGATATGGGATGGGATGGGATGGGATGGGATGGGATGGGATGGGATTGGATTGGATTGGATTGGATGGATGGACACACATCCATATATCTTCGAGTCTGGATTCCGATAAAGTCTGAAACTATGTAATTGGGCCAATTGCCGTTCACGTGATTGGATCTGGACATCCCTAATTGTAACTGTCCGCAGAAAGACCATCATAAAGAGTGGTCGCACACAGGATGTGCTGTACCACGCAGTGCCATATATTTTAGAATTGTAAACATGGGTTTATATCAAGGTACGCACACTGGAGCCACAAGTCGACAGCTGTTGCATGCGGTGCCCTGCTACAACTCGGAACACTATTCATATTTCTGCCGCGCCACAGAGTGCCATTTGATTAATTTAATTTTAAATAACATGCAAATGTGCGCATCCTGTGTGTGTTACTTCCGCCTGTCATGTGTGTGGCGCATCCGGTGTGCGCAACCCCTTTTAAAGACTGAGTCTTGTTTTAGCTTTGTGGATCAGTGAATGCAGGAAAAAGAACATCATGCTGGATGCAACATTATACATACAAAAGTTAAAAAGCTTTATGAACCTTTTGCTGACAGTGATGAATGTTTGCGCCTGACAACAGGTTTTAATCTTTGGTTTCATTCTATAATACTGGACTTTTTTTTCTACGAAAGTTTAAACTTTCAGAGTGTTTAAAAGATGTTTGAAAAAAGGGTGTGAAAATGTTAATGCCTGTCTGAAAAAAAAAGTGTATAAAGTATGTAGTGAGAAGTTTTACAGCCTTAAAACATCTATAATAATTGTTAAAAATAAAGCTGACTACTTTGCGGATTTCGCCTAGCGCAGGCTATTTTTAGAACGTAGTGTAACTGCCGCGAATAACAAGGGACCACTGTAAACCTAAAATTATAAAACAAATAAACAATACATAATAGATGATGACTGAAATTGTAAAATCTTTACAGACTACAGAATGTTACGTTTTCAAATATAGTAACAAAATTCTATCTGTGCTGCACGAGCTTGATTTGTGGCACCATCTGCTGGACTGCTTAATGGTCAGGGTTCGAAGTGCATAGCCTAAGCATTCTTGCCCTTTAGGTTACAGATTTCACTCTGCATGTCAATGTATCAACCTGTCAGCTTATTATAGCACATATTAATGTAATACGTTCTCATTTAAAATGAATCTCAAAGAGACAGTAGCAATCCCTCGGGGATGACTGACTGCAGCAGTTTATTTGTTGTCACTTTGTTTATTTGTTTATTAAGTGTTAAAATGTTTGTTGGTTCTCTGACTCCTTTCTGATAGCTAGACAGCCATTATGTCTCATTACAGTGGTGCCAAAACTTGGGAGAATGAGGGATACGGTCTAGCTTGGGGAGTTAACCAGAGCTGGGGAGAAGCCTGTTCATCTGCAGCACGGTTTCGGAACAAAAACCGAAGCATGTTGCTGTCTCCCAGCATGGGGAGGAGTAGGAGATGGGAGATTTACTATCGACTGCCATCATTATCTACCATGAGCCGGAGCCTGCTGCCATCTGCCAGAGAGCTGAGGATCGAGGACTTAGGACCATCCCAAAAAAAGCAGGGGAAGTCACCACCGTCTGCTGGAGATAAAGCGTGCTACTATCCTCCAAAGTAAGAAAAAAGGAGACAGGGAAATTCCAAAGAAGCTGTAAGTAAACACTGAAAGATGGATGGATGGATAGATTCCTCCATAGGGCGCCCGGCAGATGAAGAGACTCAGCTGCCAGAGATCTCTCTGCTAGGTTGAGAACCAAGTGTCAGCATGTTTGGAAAACCACACTCCAAATTGCAGAGAGCTATGGGAATGGAACGAGACCAGTGATGGAAGCGCTGATGAGCGTCACCTGTGTCTGTTTCCACACAGGTCTCGAGTTTCACAGATGAGGTGTAGGAAGATGCAGAAAAAGTGATGACAGAGGAAGATGAGAGAGGAACAGGCCTGGGACACTTTATGTTTGGATTTGGATTAAGTCTAGGTGGTCCATGTGTGGCTGCCTTGTTTTCTGTTTATTTATTTGTTAAAGTGTCATAACCCTTTATAATTGTTCTCCGCTTCCTTCTTCCTGATTTGATGATGAGCTCATTACACTTACAAACAAATAACAAATGGGTTAGAAAATTTCCTCCAAGTAACACCATTGTTGAAATGTTATGTAGTTTGTTCAGGTAGGTCATAGCATTGTGTGAATAAATAAAATAATAAAAATATAACTTTTTATTCACTGTATTTAAATGAATTTAAATGAACATTTAAATAAATAGCAGCAAATGTCTCATTTTGATCCACTGTTTTGTTTGATAACAGAGGACTCACTTAAAGAATGCACATAATAAAAAGATGGAAAATAATATAATTTCTTTATATATTATTAAGTGTTTTTGTCTGATTAAAAACACATCCAAATCCCAAAGCATCCACTTTTGGGTCCTCTTCAAATCACGTGTACAGAAGCTGATTCAGCGATTCAAAGGTTGCTGGAAGGGCAACGACTGACCCATAGCTTTAATGAAAAAAAAGTTAATGCGGCTGTTTTAATATTCATTTCACCATGTTTTCAAGACAAACTAAAACAAAATCATAATTCTCTTAAACAGCTCATATAATTGCATCATATTTGACATCATTTTTTGACGCTAACTTCATTTTTCATAGAAAGATTCAAAATACAGGAAAATACTTCAATGGGATGATAGCTGGATAGAATGGTAAAATACAGGAGAATCCCAACAAAAACAGGAGGGCAGGTATGCAATTGTCACAACTTTTGTCTCATTGTAATAAAGTTTGTGCATCTGATTTGAAACAGCAAATCTAAACTTATAATCAGTCCTAACACAATACCACAACTGACTAATATTACCCCTAATGCTAAGTTTTGTCATGTATAAAGGAATACCATTGTGCATTTCAATTGCACAATCCATACTGTATGTACATCTCCAGAGCCTTTATTTTTTTCAGGGCCCCCAAATGTCCCTGCCCATAATCCATAGATTAGAGGGAATATCTAACCATGTCCCGTTAAATTAGTTTCCATAAAAAAGGAGGACAGATGCAACAGGCTTGCGCATCCTATCGATCGAGTCTTTAGCAACACCTGTTTAGTGTAGTAGCTGCCCCTTTTGACCCCAGAGGCGTGAGATCAGCACTTAAATAATCTGTCTGCCAAGGCAAAGTGCAAGAGTCTCGACTTCGTGACACAGCAGGTCAAATGAAGTGATGAATCAATCGGAGGGTCTGGAGGGCTGCCAGTCTGGAGAAATGACAGTGCACAAGGTCAAGGAATCGGCAGGCATTTCTCGTAACAAGCAATGGGGACGAATTACGAAGGTATAATACATATCGGTAATTTCCTGCTGAATATAAACTTGTCAAATCCCAAAGCCCAAGGCACAGATGGCAGATGTCAGCACCAGGGTTACTCATACGTCTCTCTGAAAATCCCTTGGAGGCTTTCTCAGGCATACTGTCTCATCGTGACAGTGACAAATGTGCCTGATTAAAGAGTGGCAAGCGTACATTTGCTTGCTCTGTCAAGAGCATGTGCAGAGACTGCCTCAATGCCCATGACTACACTCACTCGATTGGTTGAATGATCCCCTCTGGAGACAAACAAATGCCCACTGACATGCATGATTTTGCATATATATCATCGGCAATACAAGCACTCTTGTGCACATTATGCGTGAGGCTAAAGGAATGAAAGGCATAAATACTCTTGCTACAAACAAATGAAGGCATTGGAAATGCGTTACCTTTACTCAATGTCTCAAAAAATTAAAGACCAAACGATATCACTTAAAAGTAAGGCTGCATAATATTGTTAAAAAAAAAATTAAAGAAAGAATTAGCGATATTTGTTTTCCAGGGTGATATATATTTCAATATTCAGACATATTTCCTAGAAAATTTCAAGTAGACTCATCATTTTAGACTGATTGATCTGATTTTTTGGAGGGAGCACATCTGAATGAATTATAACCAATTACAGGGAAAGATAATAAACAAAGATATAAATAAAACAAGCAGTGCATTACGCTTTTCCAATCAAATGTAAAATAACACTTCATTGATAAGTATTTAATACAATGCATCTTCGTTAAAGCTACAAACATTACAATTTATTGTGCATGAATGATTAAAGGGCACCTTTACCCCCTTTTCAAGATTTAGGATAAGTCTTTTGTGTCTCCAGAATGTGTCTGTAAAGTTTTAGCTCAGAACACCCATCAGATTTTTTATTATACCTTTCTGTATATTGGAAATTTGCTGTTTTAGTTGACTGTGCCTTTAATGCAAATAAGCCGCTTCTCCCCGCCCACCATTCCCACATGCATGTCAGAGCCATAGAGATTGCTCTGATGGGTATAGCTTCTCCTGCTGCATCTCACGCATAAGCCGCACAGTGACAGACAAGAATGAAGCAGATCTCCCTCCTTACTACAGTAAGAACTTTCCCAATAGTTATTTGATGGTTATTTGAATGGTATATTTGTTGTAGACTTGATTCAAGCCTTTCTGCAATGATGAGTCACACACAATGTCATTATAAAGTTTGCGAGCGTGCATGCACACACATTTAGCTTTGCACTGTTTTTGCACAGCAAATGTGACAGGATCCACATTTATATACAATGCTGTATGGACATCCATTATGTTTATGTACAAAATTAAACTGATTTAAGTCTATGAACCAGGATTGAAGTGTCTTCTATTATAATTGTACTGACCCTTTGCGGCTGTGGTGATTAACTACGTAGCAATTTTACTGTTTTATTACAAACATGCACAGTTTTAAAAAAGGTTTTAAACTTGTAAAACTTATTCTTGAAGTGCTGCTGATCACAGAGAGCTGAACAGATCTTTTAAACCTGGTTGCTTTGTGCATGTCCTGTCTTGTGGATATGAATATGTGCATTACTACGGAGACATGTTAATACGCGAAACCGCACTTCTACATCACGTTGCGGTGGGCCTTAAAATGAGAGGGATTTGAATCTTATTTTTAATGTCAGAAATATAAAAAAAAAGAAACTTATTATGTTTCTATCACTCCAATATGAACGTGGACACACTATACCCGCACACAGTTCTGTCCAAACAGCTTACAAGTCGATTTTCATCATAGGGGTCCTTTTAATTCACTTGAAATGCTCACAGTCACATGCCTTAAAAACACATGCAAATGGTAAACTTTCACTGTATTATGATTAAACTTGCAGTGACTCCACAAATAGTGTTCTGAACTGTGGTTCTATATATAGTCAACTACAATCCATGCTCAACATTGCAGATCCTGCGATTGCTATTGCAGATGCAAAAATTGCGATATTGAAGCTGAAATGATATATTGTGCAGCCCTACTTGAAAACTGTACATTTTAAAGTTGTACAATAAAGATTTAAATTAGAGAACACTTCCTGATTTCTCCATGTTGTTAATTTGCACCTGGCGGAGATGCTTTAATTATCTGACAAACCCTATTTAGTTGGCAGTGTGGCAGCCCAACTTTGCAGTTTCACAGACTTTGCAAGATGGTGAGCCGTTCTGAAGTCACTGAAACCATCCAACAGCAGATTGTCCAGATGAAAGCCAATAGCGTAAGCCTTTCAGGCATAGCAACAAAAGCTTGTCATTCTAAATCTCTGATTTCTAGAATATTGAATCTTCATAAATATCACTAACTCATTCAAGTTGGTCAGAAAGGCTGGGTGTCTGCAAGAGACAAATGCATGAGAGGAGAGGATAATGCAGAGGATTGAACGTTGCAGCTGGAATTGCTCAACAGTTCAATGCTGAACAGATTAAAGCCTGATTTATTCTTCTGTGTCAAGTGATTGCTGTACTCCACACATAACTTGCAGTTAGCCAATGCTGTTGTTAGCGTCTATATTTCTGTGCATATATATATCCATGTCCATGCTGCACTGGCAAAAACATTTACAAATGCTATAAAGACAATGAGGTTTCTACGCTCTTCTGTGTTAAGTTTCTTTGTGGGTCTTTCGAGTTTTCACTGGAAATGCGTGCAATGCTACTTTAGCATTAGTTTTTCCACAAGGAAGAAAAGAGAGAGAAACAGGCAAAGGTTCAACTTTACAATGCTAATCATAAATATAATACAAAAATAACATTAAACAAAAGCATTGATTCACAGCTTCTCCTCATGGGACTCCAGACTTTTAAACACTTGCAACACCAGCCTAGTTCCACTCCAGTGGCTCTTGGCTCAGCCTACACTCATCACTGCTATACCACGCTGACCAATAACAGATATGTGCTCTGCATAGTCACATCATATAATTAAATTATTTGAGAGGTGCACTTAAGGGTCCAGTAAAGGGTTTGCGATTGTAGGCTACGCTGGACGACCCCGTGCACTTAATGCGGAAGTATAAACCAGCCTTAAGAATCTGTATATGGATATATAGTGTCTCAAAGCTTTCACAGTGCACTTTTGGTGTCCACCAGTATCTGTTTGATGTGAGTCCGGTTCGCTTATCTAGTGTGAACAAAGTTTTTCAAACTTTGGTATGCACCTGCAAACCATACCCCAAGTCCTCCTAAAAGGGTGGTCTGGAGTATGGTCCGCTAAGTTAAAACTCAAGTGTGAACCATGAAATCGACCCAAATGTGAAAGAACACCAAGAGAATCAAGATTTAGTCCTGCAGTGACCATACCTCTCATAAGCAGAAAGAAAAGAAGAAAAAAAAAGACTAAAATATCCATTCCTCAGAAGCATGGTTTGTGATCAGAGAACTGGTCCAGACTTAACTTTAGCATTGAAAGTTGTTCTTTCCTAAACTGGGTAAAGACTAAACACAAAGAAGTCAGTGAAAGATGGAAGTGAAGTGTCATGGTTTGGTGATGTTTTCTTCATCAAAAGACTCTAACACAGATACATGACTGTTTATTCATTCATTTTCCTTTGACTTAGTCCCTTTACTCATCAAGGGTCACCACAGTAAAATGAACCACCCACTTATCCAGCATATGTTCTGCACAGCGAATGCCCTTTCAGCTGCAACCCAGTACTGGGATACACCTATACACTCTGAGATGCACACACATACACTACGGCCAATTTAGTTTATTCAATTCACCTATACCGCATGTCTTTGGACTGTGGGGGAAACCGGAGCACCTGGAGGAACACAGGGAGAACATGCAAACTCCACACAGAAACGCCAACTGAGCCAGCCGGGACTCAAACCAGCGACCTTCTTGCTGGGAAGCAAAAGTGCTAAAAAAACTACGCCACCATTTCGCCATACATGACTGTGTGAATGCAAAAGATTATCAAAAGCTCTTTCAGCAACATGTGGATACTTCCCTGTATTCATCACCCAACTATTTTCATGAGGGACAATGAGCCCTGTTTCACAGCAAGCTGAACACACTGAAATAATGCAGTCATTGATGTAACATTATACCGTAATACATACTTTTAGGATTTATTGGATGGATACACACAAAAAGTAAAAAATTTATTTTTATTTAGATAAGAAATGCACATATATCCTGCATACCTTATACATTTAGTTAATGCCACTTTTTATCAATTTATTAAACACCTTGTTGAAATGAATCTTTCTAATTTCTTCAAAAAAATTGTTCTAACTTCAAACTTTACAATGGTAAAGTAGCGAAGATGACCTGAAAAAAACAGACTTAAAGCCACAAAACTTACATTTTAATTGTAAGTCTTTAAATGTCAACATCACCGTTATGAAATATGCAAATGTGGTTTAAATCCCTCTCTCTTTACTCAATAGGAAAAAGAAACAGACACACAAAAGCAAACAGCAGTAAATGGCAGGAGAAACCGGCAGTCATGGTTTCAAATGCGATCATAATGAGATCTTCAACAACAGAGGTCTATTTCTCCTCTACTCTCTCTCGCTCTATCTAAAGTCACAAAAGACTCTTTGTGTAGAGCCACAGTCTTCATTACCTATTTTTACATTTTGTATCTTATCCCTGTCCTCCCACAGAACTGTCACCGAAACATAAAAACTACATCAGATCTGCAGAGTAGTGCTGGGAAGAAAATAACAGAATGTGCAATCTCGGGATGTCCCAAAGCTTTGTGTGCCTCAATCTGATTAGTGTCAGTTAATATTGAGTATCTGATTATTAGATGCATGCCTTTATGATGAACATCTTGCTTTTCAAAACAAGATTCAAAATATAAACAATAATTATAATAATTTCAAATTTACATTATATATATATGTAT